>RCUC01147706.1:0-17738 GCA_003697995.1 Taxidea taxus jeffersonii | reverse complement strand
TATTCCATCAGGAAAATACTACAGTACCTACCTTCTGGTCACATCACTGATACTGAACATTACCAACTGACAATGATGAAAAAAAAATTGAGGGGAAAACTAACAATTCATTATTCAAACAGGGAGTTCTTTAACTACTAACTCCACTCAACATTTTTTCACATGCCTATTTGCTATTTGCATTAATTCTGTTGTGAACTCTCTGTTCACATTCCTTGTCCACTGTTCTACAGGACGTTAGCATTTTTCTTATTGACCTATAACCACAGACAGTAAGATACTTACCCTTTGTCGTACTTTGTGCAAATACTTTTCTCATTTGCTATTTGTCCTTTAACTATGTTGATATTTAACACAGAGTAGCTCAAAAACTTTTAGAGTCAACTCTGACCTTTCTTTGGTTCTCCTTCATGGTTTTTATGCTTAGCAAGTCTTTTCTCATCCTGGGGGAAGTTAAATATACAACTGCATTTCCAAAGTTTTGATTAACAAAAAAAAGTATACACATTTTTAGACTTAACTCTTTCATCTACCTGGTATTTGGCTTCCCCCTCAGCCTGAGGCTTCTTTTTGTAACATTTTCCAAATACTTAAACCAAGGCATCCTACCAGACTTTTTGGTCAGGATCAACCAATGTATGCTGCCCAGATGCCAGGCATGTTAGGAACTATAGGTACATCACTGCTAATGCTCACCCTGTAAGGGCGGTGATATTTTCCATTTTATCACAAGCAAAGGGAGCTGCAGGGAAAGCATATCTCTAAGGCAGAAGGCTGGCAGGAGGAAGGCAGGGCTAGTATTTGTACTTAGATCTGTCTAGCACTAAAGCTTATATTCTTTCCACTATACTGTGTTCTCCAGAGTGATCTCCATTCCTTCTGAAATCCCATCACATTTCCTGTCCTCATCACATGGCACCCTGACTGATAAGGGTTTGTGACCATAAGGGTCACAAACACCAGCAAGCAGCTGGTGAACAAAGAGTGAGGGCAGGATTCAGTGCAGTAGGGAGTGAAGACCATGGGGAACCAGAGACCATGGGGTGTGCAGACAGGTGTAGCTCTGGCTCATTGTTCCCTCAGGGCTGTCTGATTTTCAAGGTTTTCCAGGGAAGCTGATAAGTGGGATAAAATCCCATTTATCCCTCCTGAGTTAATAAAATTTGCCAAATAATTGAATTTTGTTAAAAATGCTAAGCACTATAAACAAGTCTGAGGACCAGATTCACGAGAGCTGCCCAACTGTGCTGCTGATGGATGGACCCATTATGACTCCTTCTATTCGTACATCTTGTCATCCTATCTGGCCTGGAAGCTCCCAATCAAGGCCAGTTGTAATCTGCTTGGCTCCTCTGATCCTGCTTTGCCATTCCAAATAGTAATGCCTGATAGAAAGCTCAGGGCACACATACAATTTCAAGTACATATTCTTAATCTCAGTGACCCAACTCAAGGAGAAAAGGCCGTTCAAAGCAAAATATATTTCCAAATTAATGATCTCAATTTACAGTGAGACATCTGATTTTCCAAGTCATCTCTGATCCTCTGAAAAGTAGATGAGCTACTTATTAAAAAAATTTCCATCATTTTACTAAGAAGATGTTGATGAAAACAAAACACAAACGAGCAGAAAGAACAAAGTAGGAGCCTGCTACCTATTTCTCATTTCCTGAGCTCTCCGGAAGCACTTGACATGCAGTAACTATGATTAGTTTCTGCACTGGAGGCATGAGGGAAGGCTTCAAGACTACAGTGGGTCCCTGAATCCTGGAGAGGACTTAAGTGAACAAGAAGGTGGAGAGCGAGCATAAGGGAGAGCAGAGAGATGATCTCATGGAATGGTGCAAGTACATAGGGAACAGCAAGACGCTAAAGAAGGTTGGGCATAGATTATGTAAAGACTTGACAGTCTGACTAAGGAACTGACATTTTAACTTTTGTTCCAGTAGAAGCAAGTAAAGGCTTCTGAGTTGGAAAACAAAGTGATGAAAGCAGTGAGCTCAATCTTGGCTCTCTGCTCCCCTTTAGCTATTCTCTCTCTCTCTTTTTTAAAAGATTTTATTTATTTATTTGTCAGAGAGAGAGAGAGAAACATAGGCAGGCAGAGGGAAATTAGCAGGGAGCCCAACACGGGGCTCGATCCCTGGAGCCTGGGATCATGATCTGAGCCGAAGGCAGATGCTTGACTGAGCCACGCAGGCGCCCCAAGCTATGCTCCTGCTCTGAGTGATGACATGCGACTGCAGAGCTTTCCATGTCACCTACACGATTAGTTCTAACTCAGTTCAATGAGCAGTTACTGAAGCCGCGCTCTGCAAGTGCTTTAACAGTGTGCTTCAGCCACCTCATCCGTACGACAGGGGTAACGGCTGTACCGATGTCGTGGGGTTACTGGAGGGCAGAACATAACGCACTCAGAACAGGGCCAGGCAGAGTCTGCACATTTGTTATTTATCATCATCACTTTACTGTTGTTATTCTGACAATTCCCCAAATGATGTTTCTAGCACAAGCCTGCCATCTGACCCGCAGACCTCAACAGCCAGTGGCCTACTTCCCCCCAGAAGTCTCTAGCATGTAGAAAGAACTCTTGATTCCATCTATAAATCCTCTGTAAACAAGGCCACAGTTGAAAGCAAAAATCCCTGCTCCTCCTCCATCTGAGTGAATAACACCTCCACCCAACAACTACTCGGCCAGAAACCTGGGAGTCATTCTTGATTCTCACCCTTGTATCGAAAATGTTAGCGGCAACTTCTATGGTTGCGCCCTGGAAAACACACCTCAGGTTCATCCACTTCTCTTCATCCCACTGCCACTACCTTAGTCCAAACCCGCAGCCCACCACCAACTCTCTCCCCCCTCTACTTGGTCTTCTGCTCTTGCCGCTTCTCAGACTCTTCTCCACACAGCAGCCTGAGTGATCCTTCCAAATATAAACCAGATCATGTCATAACCGCATTTATTCCTACTGAACTCAGAATAAAATCCAAACTCAGAGCTCTAACCACAAGTTGTAATTATTTCTGTGTTCACTGGATTACTGTCTAGCTATGTCTAGCACCCTCCATGACGGTGGGCCCCCTGTTTGCCATGTTCACTGCTATCTCCTCAGAGTTGAGCATAGTACCTAACATACAGTAAATGGTCAGTTAGTATTTGTGGGACAGAGAAGAGAGGAGAGAGAGAGATCGACCTCTGGGTCATCTGGGTATCAGAGAGAAATGAGAGAGAAAAGATGGGAATTAAAGACATATTAGTATTTTAGAGTTGTGGTAAATAGAGCCCAGGATAAAGATGGTCACTAGGTGAGGGATGAATTCTTTAGCCATTTCAAGAACAAATTAAGAAGATTTGGAAATTGAAATAATTAAGAGAACAGGGAAGAACTAAAAATAACTTACATGTGGGGCACCTGAGTGGCTCAATCAGTTGTGTGTCTGACTCCTGACTTTGGCTCAGGTCAGTATCTCAGGGTCATGAAATCAAGTCCTGCACTGGGCTCTATGCTCAGCCAGGAGTCTGCTTAGAATTCTCTCTCTGCCCCTCCCCAACTGAAATAAATAAATAAATAAACCTTAAAAAATAATAATAATAAAAAAAGTAACTTATGTGTTGGGACGCCTGGGTGGCTCAGTGGGTTAAAGCCTCTGCCTTCGGCTCGGGTCATGGTCCCAGGGTCCTGGGATCGAGCCCCGCATCAGGCTCTCTGCTCAGCAGGGAGCCTGCTTCCCTTCCTCTCTCTCTGCCTGCCTCTCTGCCTGCTTGCAATCTCTGTCAAATAAATAAATAAAATCTTAAAAAAAAAAATAACTTATGTGTGAACCTGACCAAGAATAGCGGTATCATGAACATAAATGGACTCATCAGCAGGTGGAATTATGGAGTTTTCCTTTTTTTTTTTTTTTAAAGGTTTTATTATTTATTTGACAGATAGAGATCACAAGTAGGCAGAGAGGCAGGCAGAGAGAGAGGAGGAAGCAGGCTCCCTGCTGAGCAGAGAGCCCGATGTAGGGCTCGAACCCAGGACCCTGGGATCATGACCTGAGCTGAAGGCAGAGGCTTAAACCACTGAGCCACCCAGGTGCCCCATTGTGGAGTTTTCTGAGAGAACAATAATAAATCTGATTTCATACTTTCAGGTCAGAAGTCACATGTGCTGTTGTAAGTGGAAGTATCCCCCCCACAAATAAATAAATAAGTGGAAATGTCCCCTGAACACATACAACTAATGACTTGAACTTGAGATAAAAGTCAAGGCTAGAGATAAGAGATTCAGAAGTCACTCCACCTTAAGAAGGAACAGTTGAAGCCATGTTTATTAACTTATTCAACCAAAATACACACACACACACACACACACACACACACACACAGTGCTAAATAATGGGGACATAGTAAGACAAAAATGGACCTTGCCCTATGGCGTTTATAATCTAAAAACTAATTTAAACAAAGATAACAGAATCAAAAATAATCTTGAATGTCCACATTGTAGGGGTGAATGTAAAGGAAAAATTCTTAAAGGAGGCAGGGAAATAGCAGTGAGAAAGTCTGAGAGTAGCTAAAGTAACACAGTATCCCAGCCAACAGGAAAAAGAGAAGCAAATTAAGAGATGGTTGAGTTTCAAGCAGAGAGGGATGGATATGGGGACCAATATTACAAGGAAGAACAGAATGATGATCAAGAAAAGGCTCTTCCAGACAATGGCATCTGTATATTAGCAAAGAGGTGGGAATGGACCTAAAGAGCAGGTGCTTTAAGAGTGAGTTCAGTTGTAAGGAAAGGGAAACTGCAGACATAGAAAGCTTATCCCAGAATCTGTGCCTCAAAAGCAAGCAAGCAAAGAGAAAAACCACCCCAGATGTAAGAATCAAGGAAGGGATTTTCTCAAGATGGTAACAGATATAAAGGGATTTCCCTAGCTCTCCCGTCCTTGGACCTGATAAATGGTGGAGCTGCTTGGCAAGTACGGTCAGGGCTTTTTGCAGACTGAAATGATCACTGATCTCCCTCTCTGCTTTTTTTTTTAAAAGGATTTATTTGAGAGGGAGACAGCCAGAGAGCGCACATGCATATGCATGGCGGGGGGGGGGGTTGCAGGGGAGAAGCACAGAGAGGGAATCTTCAAGCAACCTCCCCAGTAAGCGTGGAGCCTGACACAAGGCTCAATCTCACAACCTTGAGATCATGACCTGAGCTGATACCAAGAGTCAGACACTTAACGGACTGAGCCACTCAGCCGCCCCCGCCCAACCCAACTTCTTTTTTTTTTTTTTTTTTTTTCAGCTTGTTTTTGCAATCAGAATTTGGGGTTCCCTTGCCCTTGAGAACCTGGCTGGCAGGCTTCTGGAGGGCTTCAAGGATCATCTAAGCTTGCGGCTACATTTGGACTGCAAAATTGTTCCTATAGCGCCGATGAAGAACACAGCTGGACTTACTCTTCATAGTGGTAACATGTTTTTTTTTAATCTGACATAAACAAAATACACTAGTTATGGACATTACAGAAAAAGAATAAAGCTAGGACCCCACAATGTCATCTCTACTTATTACTCTGCTGACTCAAACCACACTTTAAATGACTGTATCCTCAATATTGATCTGAAATACATTACTTTAAAAAGAGAAGCAGCTGTTTCTGAAATGAGATCTGCTAAAGTAAAAGGCTGGCTGGAAAAATACAGATCTGAAATCACTGAGGTTATCTGTCCAAAACAGGTTTAAGCTCATTTGCCACAAACAAATCTTTGCATTTTTATCCAACTCTTTCCTGATGTTTGGCACTGATTTGGCATGGAAAGTTCTGGTGAGATGAGTGAGGACACTAAGGAAGCATGAGGACTGGCACGGGTGACTGATCATCCTATACCAGGGATGCCCAGTGACCTCCATAGTTCAATAAGTCAGGACCTCACCAAGGTCTTGTCTGGGAGGCCTGGCAGTTGTTCAATACAACAGAGGCTCTCTCTGTGGGCAGCGAAAACTTGGCACTGGGGACCAGACTAGCATGAGAACTCCTGCCTTTCCTTCTGGACGGAAACACGTGGAAAGGCAAACAGAGTGAAATACTGCTGACTGTCTATTGTTCAGACTTGTCAACATAGTACCAGGGGCAGTGTGGGAGTAAGAAGTTACTGAATTTCAGCAAAAATAAACGTGGCTTTACCCTCACTGTTACAGTCCTTCTAGCAACATTGAATACACATTTGAAACCAGAAGGCTTAATGTAATAATGATTCCATTTTTGGCAATATATTTCTAAGAAATGCAACTTAAAGGAACTGCTATCTTGAAAGAGCTCCCCCGCAACACTGCAGCACCAGAAACAAATGTCACCCATGTCTGACATCCAGCTGACCCCAGCCTCCAGCAAAAGTGCAGGGTTCTCCAGTCATCCATCAAAAACACATAACTCATTCCCAAACTGTTCTCAGACGTGACCTGATCAGACCTGATGCCCTGTCCTATACCTTTCCTCTGTCCTCGGAATTCCAATCCAGTGATGAGTGAACACCCCTAGATCCCCAACCTCATGTGCTCTGAAGGTTCCCCTGACTTGCGTGTCCTCACTGAAACCTTGCTATCTCCAGGATTCCAAATGCCTAAAGCCCTCTCACATGGAAAGTGATTGTCTCTCACATCCAGCCAGCCAGGAGATACTCCATATTAACACTTTCAGACCATTATTCCCATGCCTCTCTTACAAATCCCTGCTCCTCTGAGCTCATGTCATTGAATCTGTTCACCTCTGTCCTTCTCGGCCTTGGTATGCACAAGGTATAACAAGCTCTTAATTGGTCCCTTGGCTTCTACTCTTGCTCCTCTCTAGTCCAGGCTCCACACGGCAGCAAATGACTTTGTAAAATTATCCATCAGATCATGTCACTCTTCTGCTTCACACATTTCAATGCTTCTTAATGGGCTTAAAATCTGTTCCTTCCTGAGGTTCATGAAGCCTCTGCGTGATCTGGCCCCTGCCCACTCTCCCCACCTCATCACCTGCTCTGCTGCTCCACTGCTCAATCTACCCTGGTGTGGGGCCTGCTTCTCCTTCCTCAAACTCACTAAGCCCTCTTCTGCCCCAGCCAAGCAGTCATCTACCATGAAAACAGCACTTGGGAAAGACGAGACCATCACCACAAGGCTTAGGAATAGTTCTTATGGGTATGGCAAGGGGAGAAAAAAATTCTACTAGTGGGACACAATTTTTAAAAGTCAAGTTTTACAGGCAGCAACCTCTTCGACCTCAGCCACAGCAACTTCTTCCCAGGAACGTCGCCAAAGGCAAGGGAAGCAAGGGCAAAAATGAACTACTGGGACTTCATCAAGATCAAAAGCTTGTGCACAGCAAACAGTCAACAAAACCAAAAGACAACTGACAGAATGGGAGAAGATATGACATATGAGATAAAGGGCTAGTATCCAAAATCCATAAAGAACTTATCAAACTCAACACCCAAAGAACAAGGAATCCAATCAAGAAATGGGCAGAGGACATGAACAGACATTCCTACAAAGAAGACATCCAGGGGTGTCTGGGTGGCTCAGTGGGTTGGAGGCTCTGCCTTCGGCTCAGGTGGTGATCTTGGGGTCCTGGGACTGAGCCCCGCATCAGGCTCTCTGCTTGGTGGGGAGCCTGCTCCCTGCCCCCCATCTGCCTCTTTGCCTACTTGTGGTCTCTGTCAAATAAATGAATAGAAATCTTTAAAAAAAAAGAAGACATCCAATGGCCAACAGACAAGTGATAAAGTGCTCAACATCACTCAGCATCAGAGAAATACAAATCAAAATCACAGTGAGATACCACCTCACACCAGTCAGAATGGTTAAAATTAACAAGTCAGGAAACAACAGATGTTGGCGAGGATGCAGGGAAAGGGGAACCCTCCTACACTGTTGGTGGGAATGCAAGCTGGTGCAGCCACTCTGGAAAACAGTGTGGAAGGTCCTCGAAAAGTTGAAAGTAGAGCTACCATACAACCCAGCAATCACACTACTGAGTATTTACCCTAAACATACAAACATAGGGATCCGAAGGGGCACGTGCACCCGAATGTTTACAGCAGCCACATCCACAATAGCTAAACTCTGGAAAGAACCTAGATGTCCATCAACAGATGAATGGATAAAGAAGATGAGGTATATAAACACATTGGAATACTATGCAGCCATCAAAAGAAATGAAATCTAGCCATTTGCAACGATGTGGATGGAACTAGAGGGTATTATGCTAAGCGAATTAAGTCAGAGAAAGACAATTATCATATGATCTCTCTGACGTGAGGAATTTGAGAGGCAGGGTGGGGGGCCGTAAGGGGCAGGAAGGGAACAAATGAAATAAGTGGGATCGGGAGGGAGACAAAGCACAAGAGACTCTTAATCTCATGAAACAAACTGAGGGTTGTTGGGGGGTGGCAGGGTAGGGAGAGGGTGGTGGGGTTATGGACATCAGGGAGGGTATGTGCTGTGAAATGTGTAAGCATGATGATTCACAGACCTATACCCTTGAGGCAAATAATATGCTATATTGTTTAAAAAAAAAAAGTCAAATTTGGAAGCAGACCCCATTCCTAATCACGGCATTCCTAATCATGGCACATGCAAATATGATGAATCACTTTGGAAAAGGTTTTTCTTCCAAGATTAAAAGGACTGCCAGTGCACTACAAAACTGGGCCATCCTTGGCAAAAATTAATTCTTCCCAGTGGCAGTCAGGGCATGGACTCCAGCTGAGACAAGGCCCCAAGGCAGCAAATGATGATTCCAGCTCCCACAGGATTTCACATCTGAAGGTAATTCAAGTCCTACCAGAACTACTCAGCTTTATGGGCTCAAATATGTACATTTTCATTTACCCACCACTGACTCACATTCTCCAAACCATTAAATGGCCCTAGAGATAGGAGTTCAAAAATTCCTGGTCCACAGGCCACGTGTCACCCTCCCCAAATCTCCCTTCTACTCCCTCAATGAATGCCATTTCACAGGCCAAAGGAATCTTGGGGTTTTGGCTTCACTGCCTTTCACATCCTTTTCCAATTTCCAAATCTGAAAAGTCACTGTGGCATCTAGCATTTTTAACAACTTAAAAACTCACGGATTATTCCAACAACTTTGCTCCCATAAAGTAGCTACCAATTATTACCCCATTTACAAACAAAGAAGAAAATGTAAATGAGGTCGATAGGTACTTTTTGCCAATATCAGTGACAGAAACAGGAAATGAAAACGGATTTTCTAGATTTCATTTATGGATGTATTAAAAAGATGACGGTTATCAACAATTTCTTTCTGGTATTTCCTGTAACTTCTCAAAACAGACGCTGTAATCAGAAGCGGGGCTGATTAAGAGATTTGGATGACTGGACCAGTGCTGGCTGAGGTGGAGGTTCAGTCACTACTCCATGAAATACTACCCCATATAGCTTATCCAGCTTTTAAATTTAAGCTAGTCAGTATTATAGCATTTTGGATTCTGAGATCCTCATTTCTTCTAAAGTCCTGAAAGAATACCAGTATTTATGATCAAACTGACCTTTTCATACTCCACTCTTCCCAGAGCAGACAAAAAAAACAATGAGCAAGAGAGGTACTAGGAACTCCAAGTCACTGGGAGCTCTCAGAGCCTCCACCATTAGAAGTGGTTTTACAACCACCTCTTCTGGTCCTATGAACAGAGTTCACATTCTTCAGAAGGTGCTAGAGAAAGAAGTGGCTTGAGAAATGCTGAACTTGCCTAAACTCACTAGCCTGAGGTGGACAGAATCCCTTCACATTTTCAGGATTCAGCTGATTATCCATGGGTAATGTGCTAGAAGAACAAGGCTTCTGGCATCTAAACCTCCAGCACATCACAAACTTCCTGCTATTATCTAATATCCCCCCAACTCAGCCATCACTGTTTCCATGGCAACCGACGGAGAAATAGCAGCCTGCCAAATGGCTTTTGTAGTTCCTTTTCCAGCTTGTTTTTCAGTATAGAATTAAAGCTAGCTGGGAAAAGAACCAGACTAATCTTTATAGCAGGGACACGACGCATTTTGGAAAGTACAAGTGGGTCTGGGACAAGGAGTATAGACAAACTTTAATGAGCCCAGCTTGAAGGAATAAAAAAAGGTTCTTGGTTTCTAAAAAAGTGTTCACCGAAGTATATTTGGTAAGCTTTACTTTTGTCTTGAGATAGTATATCCTGACACTGGCCAGTAGACGGATATGGTGCTATTCACTCTGTCTTTAACTTATTAACAAAAGGAGGAATGGGGTGAATGGAATGGCAAGATCGGGCAAGTTTACTCGGCCACAGAGTACCTTGTTATCATCAAAGGAAATGGTAATTTGCTCTAAAATCAAAATGAATGGGCAGGGGTAGCGTGGGTTGGACTAGAGGACACTAAAGAAAGATTCGCAGCTTGGAGGAGTGAAATGTTTATCCCAGGGATGATGCCTGCATGAAGCCCGCTGAGCCAACTACAGGAGTCAGAGGGCACTCAGACTTAGGATACAAAGACCTCCTCGCCCTCTCAGCACAGGGAGAACAGTGAGGAGTGCTGTGTGTAAAACTGGGGCAGCTTTCAGAAGATCAGCAGCTACAGAGATCGGCTGAAGGTGCCAGACGGCACAACGAACAGCTGCTGCAGGGCTGGAGGAGATGGCAGGAAGCAACAACAACAAAGTGGCCCCAAACAGATGCTTTTCGGTCTCAACCTGAATAAGGTACACAAAAATTTCATGACTCTTCTATGTCACTTTCAGATGAGAAACTTTGACTCAAGTCAAATAGGTATTTAGCTTCCCTTCTGATAGGTTAAAACGAACCAGATTTTGAAAGAGATTCCCTCCCACAACCTCTAACATACTCTGAATGTCTTGTTGACAGACATGAAAATTACAGCCTATAGTGGCATACTAAGTTCGGTTCCTAAGAGTTTCCTGACAGAAAGTCAGACTCCTACAAATTCCGCACAGAAGACTAACGTAATTTATACTTTTTAAATTTATGCTTTTACCTTGAGTTGTATGAATCATGAGTCATATTCTCAGAGCCCTCACCGGAGTTCAGAAAGAAAAGTAGACACAGATTTTCAAAAACCACTTCCTTTCAATCTTTCAGAAAAGGGATCGTTATAATAAGACAGAACTGATGTACTCTAACACACATGCCTAATGCTGTCAACTCTAAGAAAGGCTTCTGTGCTTCTGCTTTAGCTAGACTTGTGCAGCCCTAGATTTTGGAATCTGTTAAAGAAACCTAAATGAATCCTTCCAAAAGTTTAAACTTGGGTCTTGTTTACCCAAGAATGGAACTTACAGGTTCCAGCAGGGGGTGGGGGGGTGGCCATTTTTAAACTGTATTCAGTAATGTGTGATGATAATTTCCAATATATTAACCTTCAATTTTCCCATCTTAAACAAAAGCCAGAACTGAAGGGATATACAATTATATCACACTCAGTCATAGTTTAGATTATGCAGGAAGCCAAGACTTTACTAGAGTCAATAGCCGGAGGACGGTACTGACACCATCATACTTCCTCCCAAATCTGTGTCCTCAGCCAACTTTGTTTCAAGATCTCAGGTGAATTTTCTTACTTAGGAGATCTATATTTTAATTAAATCAGCCATCATAGGTATAATACAGATTCCCCACCTACTGGCAGATAATTAAAGGGACAGTGCCACATTTTTAGTATTTCATGGCCTGTGCTTTCACTATACTCATCAAAATAAACTATAAGAAGCCTTGAGAAGGGCAGTCTCCCTCTTAAACTGAGATTTTCTTCCAAATGGTTGCCTTCAAGGCTGTGTGGTAGTTGCATTATCCATCCACTCATTAACCTATAACAGACATCAGGTATATTACCAAGAAATAGCTCTTGGTCACCATGAATCATGTTTTTATATGAGAAAATGAAGACCTTCGGCTGCCTGGAGGGGAAATGGAATGGGGGATTTTCTGGGCACCAGAACACTGCTAATGCTTAATGGCTGGAAACTGCTTCTACAGTAAAACTAATTATCCCGAAAACATGCTTTGGGAATCCTTAGGTTTCAAATCTATAAATAGGCCAAAAATGTTTTTAAAAGGGGGGTGGTGGTGGTGAATGGATGTGTGTAAAGAAACAGTAACTGAGCACTTAAAATACCTGGCAACAAAGAAAAAACCGCCAAGAACGAGAGGCTAGGATTACACCAAACGTTGCACTGCATCTAGCACAGCTTACGTGCCAGTCAGAGAGGGGGAAGGAGAACTCCTGTAGGAAGGCACAGCACCAGCATGTGCTAGATCACAAGCTCCAGGAGGGAAAGGGGTATTTTATCTCACTCAATCACTGCTACTGCCCCGGCTCCCATGACCATGCCTGACAAAAAAGTTGGTGTTCCGTAGGCCCGGCTTGAGAAGAGGACCTGAACTTAAAAATGAGACACACGGTGTTCCTCTGCTATTCACATAACAGGAGTCTTCCCAAGGACAGGATGAATTACTCACATAATTTAACTGGGTTTTAACTGAGTGGAAGGCTACGTATAAAGCACAACCATACCGGAAGAGAATATGGCAAAGGTAGGGTTGTCTACTTCTCAAGCGGTACTCCTGGTGTGTGAGAAGGCTAATCACCCAATGGAACTGTGAAGTCTATTCCAAGTGCTGAGGACCGAGTTCACTCTGTAACTCACTGGCAACTGACGACCCCCCTGCTGTCACAGACCAAAGGAAACCTAATCGATGGAAATTATACCAACAAAAGCTGCTTAATGCCGTAAATGCAAATAACACAATATGCTTCAAAATACCATGCTTGAGGGGCGTCTGGGTGGCTCAGTTGGTTAAAGCCTCTGCCTTCCCTCAGGTCATGATCCCAGGGTCCTGGGATCGAGTCTGCATCAGGCTCTCTGCTTAGCAGGGAGCCTGCTTCCTCTTCTTCTCTCTCTCTCTGCCTGCGTCTCTGCCTACTTGTGATCTCTGTCTGTCAAATAAATAAATAAAATCTTAAAAAAAAAGCCATGCTTGGAAACTGAAATACATGCCAGGAAAATAGCCCAGCCCATTAACTATGGTCTTAGAAGCAGCATATCTGATGAAGAACAGACATGAGCCCTGACACACTAACTATTTGGTCTGGATTAGGTCATATTCTAAACACAGCCTTATAAGCCTTTCTGCATGGACTGGGTCTGCTTTAATGTGATAAGCTAAATGATCAGGAAGCTTGGTAAGAAAAAGACACAAAGATAATGAGATAATCTGGTAGAGGTTTGCTCTTTTGAGTTCCTACTATTCTTCTATCTATCTTAGTTCTAAAGTCCTATAATTTTTGGATTTAAGAAAGAAAATTAACAGTCTTCATGTCCCTCAAATGTCATGTAATACAAGTAAAAGCTGGGACAGAAAACTAAAGTCATTACACAGTTTAGTCCCTGCTTCTCCACCCAAACTTGGACAGACCACCACCTCTGATAATTTGGCTTGAGTATCTATTTTCTGAAAGAATTACAGGTTCATCTGTATTTCAGAAGATGGCTAAGAAGGCAAGGAGGATGCTTACAATGTTACCTCACAGAAAAGAGGCAACACGGCTATGCAGAAGACTTTTGTACAACAAGGTCTTCAGGGGCACCTTCCTCACACCATCTTCCTTTCCCGTCTCGCATCTACTAGCTTGAGCCTTCCCTTTATAAGCTCTCCTCCACAGCATTTATCATAATTCTAATTATTTCAATAATTATTTCAATATTCCCTATGTCCACGAGGACAGGGATTGTGTATGGTCCTTTCTACTCAATGGAAACGGGCCCTCGGCGCCTGGCAAAAGGCCAGCAGTTTCTGCTGGGTAAGATGATGAATGAGTGAATGAAGGGAGGGAGTCTAACATTAACCTTGGGGTAGGCAATCAGTTGAAAACGTTTCAACAATAAAACACGTGCTCCCATTCTCTAAATCTGAACACAGGAGCTTTACAGGGCGCTACTTTTTTCAGAGTATTAGAAGGCAGGAAAAACATAAAGCGAATACTCACTGGTGGGGGTTTCCTTCTCATCTCAAAAGTGCGTGTGGCACCAAAGCTCAGTGAAGCGATGACGGGACATCTCCCTAGCGAAGGTTCATCGTCACTATGCCAGTCGACACTGTCCTTCTCGTTTCGGTACAAATTGCAGAGCAAGGAGTTGAAGGTGTGGCCAGTGTTTTCCTCGATTTGGTCCTTCAGTGTGCGCAGCACAGGATGCCACTGCAATCGGGAGGCCAAGAGAAGGGGTAGAGATGGTTCCCATCAGACACAAGGTGGCAGCCACCGGTAAAACAGAAAGCAGGGTAAAATCGGTCATGCTACGAACAGGGGCATGGAATAAGCAAAATGCTGGGAATGCAACAGCCACAGGCAAGAGGAGTCGATTCCCGTACATTATTTCTACTTTGATGCAAGCTGACCTCCATGATTTTATTAAGGTACTAAACTTGGTAAAGCAATGTCATGAGGACCAACCCTCTCTTCCCATCTCATCCTTTCCGTCCATGTCAAATTCACGACCCTCACAAAGCAGCAACTGTCATCACAGTCAGTCAGTAAGGAGGTAAGCGGAGTGCGGAGCCCTGCTTGCCGCCACAGCCGACGGGCTGCCGGGACACTGGCAGATACAGACTGACGTCTGAGGAGGGAAACAACTTTCCTGCTGGGTGGCTCTCTTCATTCGACTCCTATTTTATCACGAATGACAGAACTGCTTTTAAAAAAAGATATTTAGTATTTCCAGAGTGGCTAACTTCCTAAAAATAGAATCTAAGGGAAAAAACATTCTACAGAATAGAATCATGACGTGGCCTTGATAAACACCTGGGCTGTGAGCTATAGACGGTTTACACAGATTCCACAGGCCTGCCTCCTGAGCACCCAGTCCACTTGTGTGGTTTGTCTCTGAAACTCATGTCTTGCCACATGGAGTTTAGGAAGCTATGACCCCTGACCTCAGGTTGTAGCTAGGAGCTGCAATCAGCATAGCTTGTATTAATTCTTGTTAGAATTCTGTCTTCCTGCCACGAAACCTCAAGTATTTTACAGAACTTGTTTGTTTGTTTTTTTAAAATAAAACTTCCTTTTATGACAGTTGTTCTCACACCCCTATCAAAAATTGAGGTCCTCGGGATGCCTTGGTGGCTCAGTGGGTTAAGCCGCTGCCTTCGGCTCGGGTCATGATCCCAGGGTCCTGGGATCGAGTGCCACATCAGGCTCTCTGCTCAGCAGGGAGCCTGCTTCTCCCCTCCCCTCTCTGCCTGCTTCTCTGCCTGCCTCTCTGCCTACTTGTGTGATCTCTGTCTGTCAAATAAATAAGTAAAATCTTAAAAAAAAAAAATTGAGGTCCTCAAAGAACTTCTGTTTATATGGGTTACAGCTATGAAGCATCATATTAAAAATTAAAACCTAAAAAAAGTTAAAGTATTGATTAATTCATTTAAAAAATACAAACCCATGATATGTTAACATAAACGTTATTTTACAAAAAATAACTCTACTTTCCAATACGAAAAATTGGCTCAAAGAGAGTGGCACTGTTTTGCGAATCTCTTTACTGTTTGGTTTCACTGAAGAGAGGTGATTCTCACATCTACTTCTGCATTCAGTCTGTTACAATATGTTGTTTTTGCTGCAGTATGTGAAGAAAATTGGCTTCACATGAATATGTAGTTAGAAAAGGGCAGGAGTCTTTTCCAGCCTTTCCAAATAATTGTGGATATTCTTTGCTATTACACAAAAACTCAACAAGTACTGATTTCCTAAAGGTCAGCTGCACTGTGGAACTGGAAACCATATCAACAATTACATTTAAATCTACTGGTCTGGCTTGCACTTCAAATGAGTCTTTTTATCTTTCATGATTCTATAACATCAAGCATTGGTCATGTGGAAAATACTGATCCAATGAGTAATGTAGACAGACATTACTGTTGACACATTTCATTATACAATCTTAAAAAAATCATATCCATTAATATCACCACTGATCTCATCAGAAAAGACTAAGTAATAGAAAGAGGTCAGGATCAAAGTGGTGGGTATGACTTTCTCCAAAACTCTAATTCTCTTGAAAACTCAACTTTTCTAAGTAACAAAACCTATCCATTGTTTTCCTTCAAGGGACACTCACTTCACTCATTTAGGAGAAAATGGCAACCAAATACTCAAGCTGGAATAACTACAGTTGGTCTGCTAGTTGTTCTTCCACACAAAAATGGTCCACAACAGAAGTGGGCAGTTCAGCTGTAGCTTGAAGAACCACAAAAGTGTTTTGCGCCTTGACAACCACCACACTTGGCTTGTAACAGGAGTGCTTTCTGCATACTTCCCATTTTATCAAACTATTAGAGAGACATGAATCCAAACATTGAGATTTAATAAAACTAATAATGTTTATTGCTTTGAGGAATGTTCTTAAATGAAACCAGCCTCTTTTTTTTTTTAAACCGGAAGTGAATGGTGGTGAAGAATACCATGATTACTAGTAAAGTTTGGTGACAATGACCTGATTGATGCTCAAGCACAAGAAGTTTTATCCACCATTACTTTCCTATCATCAGTGAAAATTCGACACAGTGAAAACGTCACACACACCTAGTATGATATAAATAGTTTTGACCTGTTGCACTTCCCAAAATGACTTCATGGACCCCTCCAGGTATCCATTGATTCTATTTTAAAAACTCCACCTTACAGAACACCTTCAAAATCATGTTCTATGTATGCTAGTGAAGGAATAGATGTTCAGCAAAGGAAAACACAATATTATAAGTATATCCCACGGCTACTGTCAGGTAAAACTGCCAAGCAAGCACATGTGGGAATCACTCAGCTTTGCTGTGATGTAGCAATCGTGGTAAGCTGGGATTCCTTATTATGGATACTAGCATTACATTCTAAGCAGAGAATTTTTTAAAATAAACAATGACAACAACAAACCAGTAGATCAGTAAAACAGAAATGTTATTAATAACCTATGTTCAAGAGAATAAATTTCAAAAGGAAATTTCCTAATAATGTTAGCAAGCTGTATTTCCTATTTATCTTATGGCTTTAAGCTTATCTTCATGGAGATAAAGATCAGATGCTAGAATTATACACTTAGCAAGAAAAATAAGAATGTAAAAGAGGAAGATAGCTTTTTTGCAATGTGACTGAGAAACTAATTAGCACTTCTCTGACTTGCTTAGGGTCTGAGTACTGTGATAACTCCAAGTTTGCTTTATGTTTCTAAGTGGGTATATATTTTTACTGGTTATTTTTGGTGATGAAGTAAGGAGAAAAAAAGGGGATAATGAACTAGAGGATTAATTTAGACTCTCCAACCAATACTCTATATACAGATCCCTCAGAACTGAATGTCTAAATTAAAATTCAACATCATCTCACTGTTCAGTGAAGACATTCTATCCTTAAAAGACATTTGAGGAAAAGAGTATGAGAAAATATGAATCACAGAAGTAAAAGGACCTATTCAGTGGCTTTCAAAAAGTGTTTTGTAGAGTCTTAGGTACCAGAGAGGTGTCTCTGGGATTGCAGTAGGAGAAAGGAGAGGTCAAGCTGGTGGGACTCCCAGCCAGTCAAGGCACTTCTTTATTTTCATACACCGGGTTCATATAAGATTTAGTTCAAAGAAAGACGAAAAGAAGTTTAATAACCTCTGACTGAATTTGCTCCTGTGCTTTGGGTTATTAAGCTTGACGTAATAATTTGAAAATTAAACAAG
>RCUC01147705.1:0-22315 GCA_003697995.1 Taxidea taxus jeffersonii | reverse complement strand
AGTATGTGGGACAGTAGGCCCGAGGCTAGGGGCAAGGTAGCTGCTAAACAGATTATAGCCCATTTTCTCCTGAAGCTAGAAACACAGAACAGGAGACTTTGAAAGTGTTGATTTTGGGTAGAATTCATTCAGACCCGCCAAATGAAGCACGCGCTCCACAGGCCACATGATTATGTGAAGTAGATTAGGACATTTAGGACATATGCAGACGGAAAGCAGCAAGGGCATGGCTTGATGCCACCAAGAGCGATCTGTGAGGAGGCCTGAGCATCTGGGTTTCTGTTGGTTCTGTATTGACTCTGAGAGGCTTTCACTATGTGCCCTCCTGGGTCTGTGAAGCTGTCCCAGCAGATAGGCGAACAGAGCCTGTCTTTCTCCTCAAAACCTCTGTTACCTTTCCAGACTTCTGGCCTCTTCTCTGCCTGGGCTTGGGTTGCAAAGGAGTAAGAAACCTGGAAAAATATCATCCAAGACCCCTCCCGCTTTGCATAAGCCCACCCTTCTTTTTTTTAAAATTATGCTATGTTAGTCACCATACAGTACATCATTAGTTTTTGATGTAGTGTTCCATGATTCATTGTTTGCATAAAACACCCCATGCTCCACGCAGTCTGTGTCCTCCTTAATACCCATCACCAGGCTCACCCATCCCCCCACCCTCCTCCCCTCTAAAACACTTAGTTTGATTCCCGTTGTCCACAGTCTCTCATGGTTCGTCTCCCCCTCTGATTCCCCATCCCCTTCATTTTCCCCTTCCTTCTCCTAATGTCCTCCATCCTATTCCCTACATTCTACAATTAAGTGAAACCATATGATAATTGACTCTCTCTGCTTGACTTATTTCACTCAGCATAATCTCCTCCAGTCCTATCCATGTTGGTACAAAAGTTGGGTGTTCATCCTTTCTGATGGCTGAGTAATATTCCATTGTATATATGGACCACATCTTCTTTATCGTCTGTTGAAGGGCATCTCGGCTCCTTCCACCGTTTGGCTATTTTGGACATTGCTGCTATGAACATTGGGATGCACATGACCCTTCTTTTAGTGACATCTGTATCTTTGGGGTAAATACCCAGTAGTGCAATTGCTGGGTCATAGGGTAGCTCTATTTTTAACTTTTTGAGGAAATTCCACACTGTTTTCTAAAGTTAAGCCCACCCTTCTCATTGCACCAGCCAGTTCCCCTTCTTCCCAAAACCTTGTGTTCACTGCCTCGGTGCCCCTATGTGGTTGCCCACGGGCCCAGAGAGTTCCCAAGCTCCCTGCGTGCCCAGTTTGCTGCTGAGAAATAACTCCGAAACTGTCCTTGGAAGACGCTGCTTCTCGTGCTCTCTGTGCCTCAGTGTCTATTTGGCCCTGTGAGGGTGTGATTGGGAGACAAAGGTTTGTGGAGAGAGATGAGGTAGCTTATGAGCTTTATGTGAAAATTCAGCACAGCCCAATAAGCTGAGGATAAAGCAGCAGCACGTTTTAGCTGCTGATTTGGTAACCAGGCTTTTAGCCAAGCAAAAGCCATATCCTCCACAATGCTTCATTGCCAATAATTATATGGCTGATCTGGAGAGCACATTGCTGAGAGTAACCCCAAACAGATACTCTTTCTCCAGGAATTGTTATTTAACATCTGTCCCTGGTCTCAAAGAATCATGGGATTTATTTGATTACATCAGGAGCAGGAAGACAATAGTCTGGTTGATGGGAGGAACTTTCTCCTGGTCCCCTAGGCTCCCATTTCCATCAGCTGAGACTAATTTGATCCCTGAAGACTTGCCATACTTCCTCAGAAAGTTGCTATACCTCACGAGTAAGTTCCAGGCGCTGTGCCAGGCAGTGAGGACCCCTGGGTCAAATGTAAATATGCCCCTTACCTCTGGGGCCTTTTTGACCTTACCTGACCCTCAGCTTACCCATAAAAATGAAGATAGGACTGCTGACCTTCCAGAAGGATGGTGGCGCTTAGATAAAATTTACCATGTGTGAAAGCTCTTTGCTTGTCCTCTGAAGTGTGATACACATGGAAGAGGGCTGCTCATGACTTCTCTCAGCCCTCAGGGAAGTCCTCCTCCTCCCAGGCCCACGCAAACACCAGCTGTTCATTTCAGAGCTAGCTGTAGGAAGATGTCATCTGTAATGAAGACACAGGCCCAAAACACCAGAATGATGGGCTCTTTCCTATCTGTTATTTCTTCTAATGTTTTATTCCAAAGGAGGCCTGTTCCAAAAAATCCTGACCTGATTTTTCTCCTCCTAGTCCCTCATGGAATGGCCTGGGAAGCGTCCCGAGCACAGACATTTACAAAAGTACCAAGAGTTACAAAAATGTAAGTGCCTTTGTGAGACATTTGCTGGATTTGGGTTTTCTAGCCTGGATTTTCAGGGCCAGCTTATTTCTCTTTTAGTGTATCAGGTATAGGGTAGTTAAGAGGGGAGGCTTCTGCCCGGAACATCTAGAAGTCCACTGTGGGTGTCATGAAAATTTGACCCAATGTACCTTCTGATATGCAAGGCTTGGATGAATTGTGCCCATGCTAGTTTGAAGGTCCTATTCATGTAAAGCCACTGTAAGAGGAATTTCTTAAAATAGGCAATTTAAGGATTTCTGGAAGTTTCTGCAAAATTCTATTCCTCTGCTATGTAATCTTTATCCTCTATAAAATTACCTGAAATCCCCATAAGGTTATCTTCATTTAATTCTAACCAGAGACTTTTAAGTTCTCCGTCACAAGGAACCTTCTTTGACGTGTTGCTCTAATCTTGGAAGAAAAAATATATGATACCGGAAATGAAAAAAACAAATCCCGTGGCTAGGCTCTTGTTCCCTGAAAACAAAGTAGCTTAGTGGGCACCAGGGGAAAAAGCAGAGGAAGAAAACTTTGGACACTGACCCTGGAATTCCATTAGCTGCTACTTAACTTATTTATTCTTTTTCCGTTACGTTGAGCCAAGTGCTGCCCAGAGCTAAACACGGTGGTAGAGGATCTTCTGGCTCATGGGCTGAGTTTGGGAGTTTGCAGTTCTAGGCTCTACCCTGGGGAGACTCTGCCTGTGTCCCTCAGCCTCCCAACTCCTGCTTGCTCCTCTCAGGGGCTGGACTGAAATTGCTAGAATTCCTAAAGACTGGAAAAATCTAGGATTCTGTAAGCGTTTCTTTTGGTCTAGCCACTCTGTGTCAGGATAAGAACAAGCAGATGACGTCACAGGCCTCAGTTCTTGCAAATCCCCTTTGTTTCCTACTTTTTTCTGTTTTCTTTCTGTTTTTAAAGAATAGTAGCCAGAGAACAAAGTGGGCAGGGAGTGGTATGAACTTGATGCAAAATTATTGCTAAAAATAATGTCACTGGAAAAAAAAAAAAGTCATGTCACTGTTCTCAGCCTCAGTTTCTCCATCTGGAAATCAGAGGGTTGCATAATTGCTTATGAAGGCCCTTCCTAACTTGACCTTCTATGGGACTAGAAAATTCCAGTGGTTTCATTTTTTTATTTTTATTTTTAAAGATTTTATTTATTTGACAGAGAGAGACAGTGAGAAAGGGGACACAAGTAGGGGGAGTGGGAGAGGGAGAACCAGGCTCCTGCTGAGCAGGGAGCCCAATGTGGGGCTCGATCTCAGGACCCTGGGATCTTGACCTAAGCTAAAGGCAGACACTTAACAATTGAGCCACCCAGGCACCCCTCCAGTTTTAATAACCTGCAGCCTCTAACTGAGGGAAGCCCCTATTCAGGGAGAGGTGGGTGCTACTGCCCAGCTCCTTTGAATAACTGAAACTCCCCTCCTAGCGGAGAAGCCAGAATTTTTTTTTTTAAGATTTTATTTATTTGAGAGAGAGACTGAGAGAGAGCAAGAGGTGGGGGAAGGGGAGCAGAGGGGGAGGGAGAGGGACAAGCAGACCCTGTGCTGAACATGGAGTCCAAGAAGGGCGGGCTTCACCCCGGGCCACTACCCTCCACCCCCCCCAATCACGGCCTGAGCTGAAACCAAGAGTCAGAGGCGTCACTGACTAAGCCCCCCAGGTGGCCCCAAAAGCCAGAAATTGAATCAAATGTTTGAAGCCCAAGATTATTTAACCTCACACTTTTTTTTTTATGCTAGATTGAAGAACTTGAAGGAGTGAAGATTCTTAGATTTTCCAGTCCTATTTTTTATGGCAACGTTGATGGTTTTAAAAAATGTATCAAGTCCACAGTGAGTATTTTATCCCTAGAAATTTGGTTTCTAACCTCCTTTGAGACTTCCTTCATTCTACAGGTATTTATTGGCTCAAACTGGGCTAAAGTCCTACACCCTATTCCATTTGTATAAGGCTTTAAGAATTTTAACATCCAAGTAACTTACAGTCTATTGGAGGATAGGAAAATACCAACAATACCATATGTGTTAAAATCCAGGTAGCAATAACTATGGAAGACAAAAACAGTAGAGATGTCTCCAGGCAGAATTTGAGTTCCAAATAAGTAGTATACACAGTACAAGTGAGGAAGTTTCCAGAAGGGAGCAATCCCTGTGAGTTGGATGGACCAGGCTGGGTGTGACAGTTAGGCAGAAGAGTGGTTATGTCAGGCATTTGGGAACTCTGTGAGCTGAGAGTCAAAGGTACATACACATCTTTGGGTTGGGAGGCATTTGCCCAGTTGGGATAAAGGGCAAAAAGTGTAAGTGAAATATGTCAGCAGGAATCTGTGGTCTTGAATGCCATGCCAAGCTCTGATGCTAAGTCTCCCTGAGTGGGGTCCAGAGCATACTGGTTCACAGGAATGGTCCTCTGTGATTCTGCAATAATATAAGGGCTCTGTGATGTCAAGGACATTTGTTAACACAGACTTAATGCTAAAGAGGTTATTCTTCACTGTTTTTGGTTGTTTTTTGTTGTTGTTCTGTTTTTACCAGCATAGAGCCTTTAATATGAGACTGTCTTTCCTGAGTCTCTGGGTAGGAGGGTAAGGCTGATGGGGAGACTGCTACCAGACCTTAGAATTTCTTTTTCAACAGGATGTATCAAGGAATAATACACTTGAGAAACAACCTTCCCAGATAACAATTGCCATTAATGAGCATTAGGAACCAGACATTTTAAGTAATTTGACATTTTCCCCCAAAGGTTGGATTTGATGCCATTAGAGTGTATAATAAGAGGCTGAAAGCACTGAGGAAAATACAGAAACTCATCAAAAAAGGACAGTTAAGAGCAACAAAGGTGAGGTGACATTTTTCTTTTCCCTGTTAAATTCTTTCCCTGCTCAGAGGAAAATGAAAGCAGTTAGATAGTTAAAATTAGATTTATTCCCTGTGGTACCCAGATATGTACAAGGAGACAGTGATGTTGTTCTTGTAGGCAGGAGGAAATGGGAGAGAATTAAAAAATCAGCCGACCTCTCTGGAAACACAGGGTGTGATTTTTTTTTTTCATCAAGAAGTAAACCTTATTTTTACTGAAGGGAACAAAGTTAGTTCTAATTCAATGCCAGAAAATTGCTCACAGTAGAAGACAGTTAAGTTCATAAACTTTTAGATCTATTACCTTTTATTCAGACTCTCCTGCCTATGTATCTCTTGGCCAAGTTCCACAATCTTCCAGAAATCAAGAGTTTCCTGGCTGCTCTGCTCTTCCATTTTTCTTCCTAGGGAACATCACAGTTTGGACTGAGGTAAATCTCATTCCTTAAGAGTTCATCCCTTTGATGTTTTGCTTGCCAAGGAAAAGTGTATAGGACTTTTAAGTAATCGGAGATGAATCATTGAAAGATGTCTCCCCATGTTTGGCATTGAAGTCGGCAGTGTTTTCTTTGTTTAGAATGGCATTATAAGGGATGCTGGTTCATCGAATAATGCTTTTGAGCCTGACGAAGATATTGAAGATCCAGAAGACCTTGATATCCCAACCAAGGAAATAGAGATTCAAGTGGATTGGAACTCTGAGCTTCCAGTCAAAGTGAATGTTCCCAAAGTGCCAATCCATAGCCTCGTGCTTGACTGTGGAGCTGTGTCTTTCTTGGATGTTGTTGGAGTGAGATCCCTGCGAATGGTAAGGTTTTGGTGCTTTGGTTTATAGATCTGGGGTTTGGGCAGTAGTAACAGGATAAGTGTTGCCTGGTCTTGCAAAGGGACAGTTGTTGGATCTGTAGTTTTTCTAGAGGAATGCTTTTGCAAGCGAGTGTAATATTTGAAAGCGTGGGCTGTGAGGCCAGACCGGGGGCAGGGGGTGGCATTTTGAATCCTGGCTCTACTACTTACTAGCGATGTGACCATGGACAAGTCCCTTAATCTATCTGTACCTCAGTTTCTTCATCTGCAATATGTGGGTAATGATGGTACCTACTTCACAGGGTTTGTTAAGGGGGATTAAGTAGGCTTATATATATGTATATATTATATATAGTTTATTTTATTAGCTACATATATAATATATATTATATAGGCATTACGTATAAATAAAGAGAAGGTTTAGAAGAGTATCTTAGGAAATATATTTATTAAGCTTTCTTTTTCTTAGAGTACATAGAAGATAGGATATTAGAAAGAGGAAAAATGGAAAACTGTTTGTGTCAAGTGTTAGGTTTTTATTTGTAACATGAACAACAGCAGGGTAAGGACCCCCAGAGAACATGGTAGGACTGGAAAAGCCAGGCATCATTAAGAGGTTAGAGCAGGAAGCAGGTCAGGTATCTAAGATATCAAAGCAAGAGATGAGGAGTGTGTGGGACAGAAACATTCATGGTGTCAGAAACCAGTTATGCAGGTTCAAGTAAATAATTGTGGAGTGCCTAATATATGCCAAGTGTTCGCCAGGCACAAGAGAGACATGATATAAAGGCGCCGCAGCCCCTATCCTGGGGAACTAAACAGTCTTAGAGGGGAAGGCAAACATTAAACAAACATTAAGGCAAACATTTAACCAACTGTATGAAGTGGCCCCACATAGACTAACCAGTGTGTCAACGTCGCTAGATGTCAAATTTAGGTGAAGCTTCAGTTAGGTATTAAGAGGGCCAGGGGTTGGGGCGCCTGGGTGGCTCAGTTGGTTAAGCAGCTGCCTTCGGCTCGGGTCATGATCCCAGCGTCCTGGGATCGAGTCCCACATCGGGCTCCTTGCTCGGCAGGGAGCTTGCTTCTCCCTCTGCCTCTGCCTGCCACTCTGTCTGCCTGTGCTCGCTCCTGCTCTCTCTCTCTAACAAATAAATAAATAAAATCTTAAAAAAAAAAAAAGAGGGCTGGGGTTAAAAAGATATTCAAGAAGATATATTCAATATCTTCAAGGCATCGACAATCAGATGTAATAAATGGAAATGACCCCAGTAGGTGAAGGGGATTAAGAGTACACTTAATCATGATAAGCATTGGGTAACATAGGGAACTGCTGAATCCCTATATTGTAACCCTGAGACTAATATAACACTGTAGTTAACTACACTGGAATTAAAATTTTAAAAAACTTTCACATTTATTAAAAAAGTATGGCAATGACCCCTAACTGGAGCTTAGCTTAATCAGGGCTTCCTGGCTACCTGGGCAAGAGCAAGTGATGATTCCATGGGGTGGGTCCTGGGCTGGTGAGGTAGAAAAGTGATTATACTCGACAAAAGAGTTTAGGAATATGCTGGCAGGTTCTATTCTAGTCATTTTGGAAAACCTGGCTATTATAATAACCATTTGAGAATGGAAATGAAGACATAAATCTTGTTCTGCATTGTCCATTTCACTCAGCTGCAGCTCAGATCCATTGTAGATTGTGTTAGTGCAAGGGTTTAATGAATTGCTTTTGGGGAGAGTCAGAACTTATGTAATGCCAGGATAGTTTCCACACCTAACCAATAGTTCTTTCAAGTGGTGTAAGGGTAATTATGCTATCGCCAAACATTATACTTGTGTAGAGGTTTTGACTTTTTCTCCCCAGAAATGTCACATTCTGTTTTATTATTGCCCATAGTTCTTGTGTCTTGGTTTATTTTTAATTTTTACTGATTTGTATATTTTTATTGAAGTATAATTTTTTTAAAAGATTTTATTTATTTATTTGACACAGAGAGAGAGAGCACAAGTAGGCAAAGCAGCAGGCAGAGGCAGAGGGAGAAGCAGGCTCCCTGCTGAGCAGAGAGCGTGATGCAGGGCTTGATCCCAGGACCCTGGGATCATAACCTGAGCCGAAGGTTGATGCTTAACCCACTGAGGCACCTAGGCGTCCCTACTGAAGTATAATTAACATACAGTGTTATATTAGTTTCGGGTAAACAATATAATGATTCAAAAATTCTATACATCACTCAGTCTCATCACGATAAGTATACTTTTCATCTCCTTCACCTATTTCATCCATCCCCCATCCACTTCCTGTCTGGTAACCATCAGTTTGTTCTCTGTTATTTAAGACTCTGGGGTAAAAAACAAAAAAAGACTCTCAGGTTTTTTTTGTTTGTCTCTTTTGTTTGTTCATTTGTTTTGTTTCTTAAATTCCACATGTGAGTGAAATCATATGGTATGTCTGTGACTAACTTATTTCACTTAGCATTATGAGTGATGTTGAATATCTTTTCATGAGTCTGTTGTCCATCATGTTGTTGCAAATGGCAAGATCTCATTCTTTTTCATGGCTCAATAATATTGGGGTGTGTGTGTGTGTTGGGTCCACACCACTTCTTTACCCATTCATTTATGGTTGGTCACTTGGGTTGCTTCCACATCTTGGCTATTTTAAGTAATGCTACAATAAACAGAGGGATGCGTATATCTTTTTGAATTAGTGTTTTCATTTACTTTGAGTGAATAAATACCCAGTAGTGGAATTGCTGGATCATATGTTACTTCTTTTTAAAATTTTTTTAGGAAGGTCCATACTGTTTTCCTCAGTACCTATACCAATTTACATTCCCATCAACAGCACCAAGGGTTCCTTTTTCTCCACATTCTTGCCAACTCTTGTTACTTCTTGTCTTTTTTGATACCAGCCATTCTGACAAAGTGATACCTCATTGTGGTTTTGATTTGCATTTTCCATGATGAGTGATGTTGAGCATCTTTTCATCTATCTGTTGGCCATTTATAGGTCTTCTAGAGAAGATGTCTATTCAGGTCCTTTGTCCATTTTTAATGAGATTATTTAGGGTATGGGGGCGTTGCATTCTATAAACTATATATTTTGGATATTAACACCTTATTGGATATATCATTTGTGAATATGTTCTCCCATTGAGTAGGTTGCTGGGTTTGGTTTTTTTTTTTTTTTTTTAATAGTTTTTGTTTTGTTGATAGTTTCCCTTGCTGTGAAAAAGCTTTTTATTTTAAGGAAATCCTAATAGTTACATTTTGCTTTTGTTTCCCTTGCCTGAGGAGTCATATTTAGAAAGATATTTCAATGGCTGATGTCAAAGAAATTACTGCCTATATTTTCTTCTAGGATTTTTATGGTTTCAGGTGTCACATTTAGGCCATTTTGAATTTATTTTTGAGTATGATGTAAAAAAGTGGCCCACTTGCATTCTTTTGCATGTAGCCATCCAGTTTTCCCAACACCATTTGTTTAAGAGACTATCTTTCCCCCATTGTGTATTCTTGCCTCTTTCATCATAGGGTAATTGACCATATAAGTGGGGGTTTATTTCTGGGCTCTCTATCCTGTTCCATTGATCAATATGTCTGTTTTTGTGCCTATATCAGACTGTTTTGATTGCTAGAGCTTTGTAGCGAATCTCAAAATCTGGGATTGTGATACCTCCAGCTTTGTTCTTCTTTCTCAAGATCACTTTGGCTGTATCTAGATTTTTTTTCATTAAATTTTTTATTTTGAGATAACTGTTGATTCACATGTAGTTGTAAGAAATACAGAGAGAGCCTATGTACCCCTCACCCAGTTTCTCCCCATGGTAACGTCTTGCAATAATAGAGTACAGAAATGACAATCAGGACATTGACAATGACAGAGTCAAAACACAGAGGACTTTTTAGGTCAGTTTTTACATTTGGCATCCAGTGGCCACATATCCATGCTTACATGTCTTCTACTCAAAGATACAAATGTATAGTCTTGTTTCTAATCAGCAGGGGCTATGCTAGGAAGCTTCCTGTATTTTCTTCCCTTTGTTCCACGAATATTGTTGAAGCCCCTCTGTGCTATCTAGATGGCACCAGATGCTGCCATCTCTGGAGACATGGTCTTCTCATCCCTAATCCTACCATCATTGCAGGTTGAAAACATCTGTGGTTTTCTGAGAACGAACTTTTCTCCAATACTCCACTTTCCTCGAAGTCCTGGTTAACCATGAAAGTGTTCATGTTTCTCCTGAGCAAGTAATGGAATGCTCCGGAACTGCAGACAGATAAAGTCACTCACTATTACAATTTTTTTTATGTTTTTAGATTGTCAAAGAATTTCACAGAATTGATGTAAGTGTGTACTTTGCATCACTTCAAGGTAAGTGCATATACAAATATATCTGCCTCTAAGACTTTCTCCTAAGCCCTTTCTTCTGCCTTGGAATGTGAGTACATAATGAGCCTTTTTAAAAAACTATGTTTTATTAGGGTAAAAGATGTCTAAGTATAAAAGTTGCCATTTTAGTCACACTGACATGTACAATTAAGTCCGTGGCATTAAGTAGAATCACAGTGTCGTGCAACCATCACAACGATCGGTTTCCAAAATTTTTCAGTGCCACAAACAGAAACTCTACCCATTATACAATCCCTCTGGGGTATTTTTTGAATCTGCAGAAATATTATTTCCTATTTGTTCAGTAAAGCTGGTAAGCCATCTAAAAGTATGTCCTGACAGCAGTGCAGGGTCAATGGGGGAAATTTACCATGGGGATGACATAGATCCCTTCAAAGTAGAGGATCCTCCAGGGTCTGAGTCTTTGTCTATCTGTGCACCAGTGTCTGCATGTAGGAAAATGCTACGGCTTAGGCTGAGTTCCCTAGAAGCAGACCCTGAGATAAGGATTCTTGTGCAAGTGATTGACTGGGAGTGTACATGAGAAATTCATGAGGGGTTGATGGAAGAGGATAGGGCAGAGGAAGAGGCTAGGTGAAGATATGGTTTTAGAGGTCTGCCTGAGCTTGATGTCATAGGGGTACCCAGCAGGAAAAGAATCACAGGAATATCCTTCCTGAGGCAAGCAGACCATCCTTTTTATCCCTGTATCAGTCCGTCAGGGGCTGTAGGCCCCAAGGTTGGGGTTTAGACTGGAAAGTTCTTCAGAGAAGGGCATAGCCATGAGCCATTAGCAGCCAGGCTTCTAGCAGCATGAGGTTGGGTGCACTGGCAAATACAAGGTAGTCAGGAGCCAAGTCTGCCCATTCCAGCCAGTTAGGGTATAACCATTCCTTGTGCTTCTGGAAAAGAAGTTCAGTCAGCTGAGAGCAGGGTCACATTTTGAAAATGAGGGAAAAAAATTAGAAGGAGGAGCTGACAAAAGTTAGTATTGGCTGATGTTAAAAACGGGCTTTCCTAGAGACTGACCATTATTTCCTTCTTTTGAAGATCATGTGATAGAAAAACTGGAGAAGTGTGGTTTCTTTAATGATAATATTAGAAAGGACATATTCTTTTTGACCGTCCATGATGCTGTCCTCCATCTACAGAACCAGGTTAAATCTCGAGAAGTTCAAGATTCCATTTTAGAAACGGTAAATAAACCTTTAACCTTTCTACATAGGTATCCTTCCTAAACTACGATGGTTTCTGTGAAGAGCAAAAATTCCACAAATCTTGGTTTGAATCCCAGTCTAGTAGGATTTGGGGCCACCTGCTTAACTTCCCAGAGCCTCACTTTTCTCATCATTAAAATGGGAGTAAAAATGTTTACCTTACTGAGTCGGTAGGACAACCAAATACGATAGTTCATAGGAAAGCACCTGGTGGTACCAGCTACATATCAGTTTTACAATGTGCGGGTTTACTAATAAAAGTAGGCATTAGCTATAATGATGCCTTTTTAGAATATAGGTGGTGAATCTTGGACTTTCTGTGATTTGGGTATACAAATGCACAATTGCGTATACAATTTAAATTTTCAGCCATCTGGAAAATATCAATGGTAAATGTCTTTAAATAGGATCCATTAGGTCGTGAGTGATCTTTGAAAAAGGAAAAAAAGAAAAGTCATGAATAAGCCCAGAGTTAATTATTTCTGACAAAATAGAATAGACCCTGGTTTCCCAGGAGCCTCCCTATTTTTGTCAACTCTCCTGATATACCCCAGAAAGCTGAGCATTCCAGACTGGGTCATTGGACAGGTCAGTGGGCTGGGTCATTGGACCTAGTCCAAGAAGCTCTTCTTTCATGGACCATCTGACAGTGAATCTGGGCAACTAAAACAAATACTTATAAAATAACAACAGTAGTAATTACTTCAGTGACATGGTGTACTATATTTCAGTTGGTTCCTTCTTTTTAAAAATAGGATGAGTAGATTTTTATTGTAGATCAGAAGATGATCTTTGAAGTAAAATTAATCTAGAAAACAATAGTGCATTATTCTTTTCAGCTCTTGTTAGTGGAGAGACTGCTTAATGCTACTGGGGAAAATATTAACACTAAATACCAAGGTGTGGATCTGAAATACATAAAAGAAAAAAAAGTAGTAAAACCACAAATCCAAAAAAAAAAAAAGAGAAGAAAGCAAGCAAGCTACATGCAAGATGCTGATCTTTGAAAACTCATAAACGTTTTCCTATTTTCTAACTTAAAATTCTCTAACCCGTAGGTAACAACAACAAAGCGGGATCATACAAAGCATCTAAAAAAAAAAAAACCCTCACATTAAAACTATTTAGAAGTGAGGTGTCAAATTCTTTCTCAGCATGAAAATGGTTGTTTTGTTGTTTTCACTCTATTTCTGATTCAAGCTCTGGGCCAGGAATGCCACAGAAACCACTAACCACAAGTGCCCCTTCCAGGGCTAGACTCAGTCTTGTCTGTCATCATGGAGGCCTCATCTGCCATCAGTGGGTGGCTGGGATGGCTTTTTCTGGTCCCGAACAAGTGTTAGCCTGAGTATCACTGAGGGCTTATATCATACACTTCCTGGTTCACTAGGTAGAGGGTTGAGCAGTACCGACGACCCATCACACCAGGAACTTACACTTTTATGTGCCCTCACTGTCTAGCACAAAGCCTCATACCCAGTTGATGGATAGCAAATTGACAATAAATCTTGCCTTTGGTTCTTTCCTTTCCTTCAGGAAATATAATGTGTGGATATTGTGGTTGCAGTGATGGGACCCTCTCCCTGTGACCATCACAAGGCTTATCCCAGGATAGCCTCAAGCGATGGTTCTACCTGCCCCCTAACTTTTACGTCATGACCATCTGAACAGGGACTTAAGAAGTCTCTAGTGCATTTCCACCCGAGCAAAGAGAACTGGGTTATTTATTTCTGAGCTGAAAAGTCGCTCAAAAGCACTTCAAAACACCACCCTTGCCTTGATACGCATCTGGAATTGCTTTAGAAATACACTTCTTCATACGTCAACCAAGGCCCAGATTGTTACTGGTTTCCTCTGTGTGGAAGATTAAATTGCGTGCTACTGCTAAAAAGCAGAACTTTCCTGAACAGTCAACCAGAGTGGTCTGTACACTCTGGCTTCCACTGGCAATAAAATTAATCTCCATCCAATTCAGCTGGGAGCGGCTTATTGTCATCGATCACAAGCCCTTCACTGGGCACTCACTTCATGCTCGATGGGGTACTAAGTGCTCTCAGCTCAGCTGCTGAAGGAGAAACACAATTGACTGCTGAGTCATTTAGGCAGACAGGGTGACTCGTTAAGAGGTGCACACTTCAGAGGTTGGGGAAGAGAGCTGAGAAGGAGGCGAGACAATGGCAGTTCATGACAGTTCATGACATGACATGTTCACACTTGAATGTGGAAAAAGTAGTATGAGGAAGAATCCTGAGGTGGGAAATGTAAAAGAACAGGAAAGCTGAAAAGGATTTCGTGGTGTGGAGATTAGAGATGAGAAGCACCAGCAAAGCTTCAAATAATTTTCAGGGGTGTATCAGGGTGGGCTGATGTCATTATCTTTCCAATAAATATTCTCTGTTCTCTTGGTCAAGATCACTCTCATGCAAGACTGTAAAGATCCTCTTGAATTAATGGAAGCAGAGCTGATTGAAGAAGAACTTGATGTCCAGGATGAGGTATGATCATTATTTCCTTTCAGAGAAAATAATGTGGATTGAACCTTGACTGGATAGAATAATACAAATAGTGACTGTGTCTGAATAAAACCATTCAGGGAAAATGACTTTTAAAAAGATACCCCCCCCCCCCCAAATACCATATGGTAAAAAAAAAAAAAAACCCCAAACCCAAAAGGATGACTTCACAGAAAGGGGAAAATGGAAAACAAGAATTGTCCCTTGAAGATGTTAAGTACCTAGGGACCTTTTGGTCCAGACATATAGGCACGTTCAGTGATTGGAAGCAGCCAATATATTGGTCCTGACTTTATGCTGAAGCCTCTCTATATGTCTTCTTCCTGCCCCACCTCAGGAAAGTGGGCTGGGGGAAAGATGGGTTGAGGGAATTTCTAACCCAGGAGGTCTATAAGCTTCAGGAGAAGTTTGTGAGGGACAGGAACCTCACAGAACTTTCTTCAGCTGACTGATAATGGTAAACAAGACATACCCTCCATTTGAAACTGATTCCATGTATTTTTTTTGGAAAGATTTTATTTGAGAGAGAGAGAGAGAGAGAGAGTAACAGAGATAGCAAGAGTGAGAGAGAACAGGAGCAGGAAGGAGAGGGAAAAGCAGGCTCCCTGCTGAGTGGGGCTTGATCCCAGGACCCTGAAATCATGACCTGAGCTGAAGACAGACACTGAACCAGCTGAGCCACCCAGGTACCCCAAGATTCCATGTATTGCTGATGCTCTTGGGACATCAGACTCTAGGAACCTTGACCTAAATGTCATATCTGACTGAACTTTGTGGCTCCACCACCAAGTAAAATGGGACCAACAAAGGAAGATCACAGGAATTTTAAAGTTGAAAGATGCCTTGGAATATCAAGACATCCACATCCTAGTCCCTGCAGAAATCTCTCCTACTGCATCCCTACAGATGTTCACTCAGTTTGTACATGAACATTTCCAGATATTGGCAAATGGTAGCTTTTCAAGGGAGTTTGTCACGTGATTGGATGTCTCCAAATGTTAGTTTTGCTTCCAAAACCAGATGCAGCCTTTCTTTAATAACTACTCAGTGGACTGAGGTCTGCCTTCATAGCAACACAAACCCTCCCTCTGCCCAGACCTTACATATTTGAGAGAAGCTCTCATGGGTCCACCAGACTACTCTGGGCGAGATTCCTCCTGTTCCCTTTCTGGTACTCCTCACGGGCGCACAATTTGTCAGTGCTTCTCTGTCAAGAACAGAACACAAAATCCCAGGTGGAGTCAGGTCAGTGAGGAGAGTACACAGCCACAACCGACCTTGATCTTATCTTGTCAAGACATGTCTGCTCCTGTGACCTTAAAAATGTGTTTATTTTCATTGGAGCCACATCAAAATCTTGGCTTCTTTTTTTCTATTTTTAAAGATTTATTTGTTTGTGAGAGAAGGAAAGAGAGAATGAGCAGGGGGAGGTGCAAAGGGAGATGGCACAACTCTCAAGCAGACTCTTGCTGACCCTGGAGCCCAATTTGGGGGGCTTGATTTCACGACCTTGAGAACATGAACTGAGCCAATATCAAGAGTTGAATGGTTAACTGACTGAGCCATCAGGAGCCCCTCAAAATCTTGGCTTCTGTTGAGCAGCGACCAACTAAAAACTTGGGCATTTTATACAAACTGTGGCCCGGTAGGCTCCCCATTTATATTTACATAATTGGTTTTTTACCCTAATGCAGGGTTTTGCATATGTTTGCTAGATTACATCTTGTTGGCTCTAATTTATTGATGTAGTTTCAAATCCTGAACTCATCACCCAGCATATTAACTATCCACCTACCTGGTATCATATGCAAATCTGATTAGCGTGCTTTCTTTGCCTTACTCCAGATCTTGATAAAAGATGTTGAGAAGAGTAATATTCAAACCCCTATGGTAAAACCAGGCAGTGCGGATGACAGGCAGAGATTTTTGTGGGGAAAATACATTGCTAGGATGAAGATCAGAGGTCTTATGTCCTTAGTCCACCAGCTTAGTGAGTCTGGGAATGTCATTTTTTTAAAAAAAGATTTTATATATTTATTTGAGAGAAAGAGCACTAGGGGGAGAGAGAGAGAGTGAAGAAGCATGAATGGGGGGCAGAGGCAGGGGTGGGTGTGAGGAGAGAGGGAATGACATTTCCAGAGGTGCCGCTGGGAATGTCATTCTTGAGCTTAGAAGTACTTCCAGCTTCAGTAGTTTATAAGTATGGGTGTAAGGCTGACTTAGCTGAGTAAGAGCTCATCACATTGGAACTTAAGGGGACGCCTGGGTGATTCGGTTAAGCATTTGCCTTTGGCTCAGGTCATGATCCGAGGGTGCGGGATTGAGCCCCACATTGGGCTCCCTTCTCTATGGGGAACCTGCTTTCTCTCTCTGCCTGCCGTTCCCCCTGCTTGTGCTCTCTTTCTCTCTGGCAAATAAATAAAACCTAAATAAAACTTTTTTTAAAAAAATTGGAACTTAAAGGGCGCCTGAGTGGCTCAGTTGGTTAAGTGACTGCCTTTGGCTCAGGTCATGATCCCGGAGTCTCTGGATCGAGTCCTGCATTGGGCTCCCAGCTCCATGGGGAGCCTGCTTCTCCCTCTGACCTTCTCCCCTCTCATGCTCTCTCACTCTTTCAAATAAATAAATAAAATCTAAAAAAAATTGTAACTTAAGAAGTTGCCACTTTACAGAAGTATTTTCTGATTGCCACATAAACTAATGACATCATTATCCAAGTAACAGATAAGAGAGTTATTCAGGTAGGGTTTCCATAGGTAGCAAAGGAGTAGTAGAGTGGGGTGGTTTTGAGGGTATGAGCTGTATTTCTATTTTTTTATTATTTAAATTCGATAAGCCAACATATTGTACATCATTAGTACCTGACACAGAGGATATGAGCTTTAGAACAAGACAGACGTGTGTCCGCCCCAAATCTACTACTTACTTGCTGGGTAGCCTGGGGAAAATTACTGACCATGTCTTCATTTCAGTTTCTTCATGTGAAATGGAAATAGTAATACTTCATAGAGTTGTGAAAATTAAAGGACACACGTAAAAGAATAATAGAGTCTTGTACATAGTAAGTGCTTGAGCAATAGTACTTCTGGCTTTTAAATAAATCTAAGAACAATGAGGTACAAAATGAAGTTTTTACCCTAAACACACCTAAGATGAGCAAATGTGAGTAACCCAAACTATCAAATCATATTTGTAGAAAACAAAGAGCACGTAGGCTCAAGGACAATTCGATTGTATGAATGCTTTGTTTCCCCTTCATTTCTGCAGGCTATGCGTAGTCTTGCTTCCTGAAAGCGGGCTCAGGAGGTTGCTATAAGCAAGGACTGCAAGGCGGAATTCACCCACCGATGTCATTCTATGCAAACATTTTCTGCATTGACTATTTCTTTGGACTTGAAACACTCATTCTCTTTCCATTTGATTTTTAAAATGCTTTGATTTTTTTTTTAACCTCTTAGCCAACGAAAGAGAACCACTGAGAGTTTTTTGGAAAGGCTTTATTTATAAAATGGATAGCCTACCTCTAAAATGTGCAAAATGGTGAGGAGAATTATCCAGGTGATTTAGCCATGTCCAGATCTGCTGATATGATGCTGCTATCCCCCCGTCCACCCAACAGATTTGCTAACAGTGTTCTCATGGGTACTGGAGTACCTCTGTTAGTTGGAGTAAGTGTGCCCCAAAAGTCTCCATGGGCAGGTGAATCAGGAAGGATTATCGTAAAGAGAAATCCATTTCTGACTGGACTGGATACCCATGAGTGGCACTGGTCACAGTGTAGGGTCACACTGAATAACTGCAGAAATTTAATTATTAACGCATTTATCAAAGTCTTCAAAAATCACTTTTAGTAAACACATAAGCAAAGTTTTTTAAATGTAAACTTAGTACTTAATAATCAATGATTATATGTGACCAGATATGTAAACAGAGCTCAAAATTTTAAAAAAAGGGTTCACTTAAAAACTATAGAGCCAGGCTGATCTATTTTAGAAACACTGATCCAGAGAGGCAAAGCAATAAGATTATCGTGGTTTGTAGAAGTCATTTTTTGGTATGATAATAGTCATGGATCACAATTAAGATCAAATGAAATATATGACAGATTGTCTCTAGCTTAAAAATGCAGCTTTAATGTAGTTTATAGGAATGATCATCATGTACAGGTATATAGAGGTATGGTCTATTTAAAATCTAGTGCAAAAATTGTGTTATTTTGAACAAAAATATTTTTGATATGTTTATAAGACTGAGTTCATATTTTTGTCTAAAACTTAAGCAGCATGTAAAGTAATCTCTAACAGAATTCTGACTACCTTCCCCCCACCAAAAACTTAAAAAGTGAACATCCTATATATAAGCCTATGTTTAAACTGAGTTTTTTTTTTAAGACAGAACATTCTAATGAACTTAATATCAAAAGAAAAACGTTGGTTTGGAATATACACATTGAAAATACATAGGTTTTTAAAAATCCATATTTTAAACCAAAACATTTTGTATCTTTTATTTTTACTTAATCTTTTCTGAGTGCCAATGGTTTTCTAGGTATTATGTATAATATATAGACTTTAGTCCTGAGGATTATTTCCATATATCACACTGCAGTAAATGAAGTTGTACTTGATTTCTAGGGAGAAAGAAATATGCAGGTCCCCGACTAAGACACTGTTTTACCTGGTTGAGATTTGTAGTGTACCTTTGGCACAAATGTGTGAAATTCCCAAATGTGTTCAGCTATCCAAAGGCATCATGTCTTATCTCTGTGTTTCTTTTTTTTTTTTTTTTAAGATTTTATTTTATTTATTTGACAGAGAGATCACAAGTAGGCAGAGAGGCAGGCAGAGAGAGAGGAGGAAGCAGGCTCCCTGCTGAGCAGAGAGCCCGATGCGGGACTCAATCCCAGGACCCGAGATCACGACCCAAGCCAAAGGCAGCGGCCCAACCAACTGAGCCACCCAGGCACCCCCTATCTCTGTGTTTCTTAAATATGATCAGAAACAAGTTATCTACTTCTGAAGGATTATTATCAGTGGTCATTTCAAACTAGTTCACTAAAACATCACTGTCATTTCCCCTTACCCAAATCATTCCGCATACCTGAATTGGAGTGAGTTGCTGTGGATTGCAATGTAATAATATTCTTTCACTCATGGGTTGTACTGTCCTTTGCTGATTTAGAACAGATATCTCCCCTTTTGGGAACAGCCTAACCAGGATTATGATATTATCCCATTTCCACATCAATACCTGCCTATAATAGCGATAAATCTTCTAAGATGAATAGAACAGTCTTGCAGAAAATGGATGAATACCTCTGTTTAATAGAGGACATGTGCACTGCCCTTTTTTTTAAAATTAGTTGAAGGAAATACCAAAGTTCCATTTTACAATAAGGCTAGAGTCTTGTAAAATCTTGGGTCCACTTGTGACTATTACAAGACCACAGTCTGACTTGTTTCCCAAGCACACTCTAGGAATACTGCCTTTTCTGTGCATTTTGTGAATAGTAACCATACTTTAAAATCTGTATTGTCAATGGAAATTTTATTTGAAATTAAAGTTGTCTTCTGTTATTTTTAACCTATAGGATAAGATTCCAGTGTTGTATATGAATTTCAATAACAAATGAAAAAAATCAAACATGTACATTTGGAAATATTTGCACATATTTTTTATTAAATGTAAAGTAGCCTTTCAGACTACTCTGATGTGTCCTTTCTGAACAAGACTATTAAATATAATAAAAATGCTACATTTTCAGTTTGCCATTGCTCTCATCAGCCATCATTTTGCTGTATTCTTTATAGCTCCACTTCTATTTGTGTGCAATGTCTTTTTGTTTTGTTTTGCTTTTAAAGATTTTATTTATTTATTTGACAGACAGAGATCACAAGTAGGCAGAGAGGCAGGTAGAGAGAGGAGGGGGAAGCGGGGGGGAAGCAGGCCCCCTGCTGAGCAGAGAGCCTGATGCGGGGCTCGATCCCAGGACCCTGAGATCATGACCTGAGCTGAAGACAGAGGCTTAACCCACTGAGCCACCCAGGTGACCCTGCAATGTCTTTTTGTAAAGACTTTCCAATGTAATAACAATGTTACAGATAATCTCAGTTAATTCTTTTATTTTTTTAAGATTTTATTTTTTGAGAGAGAGAGAAAGAATAAAAAGGGGACAGGGGTAGAGGGAGAAGCAGACTTACAGGGAGCCTGTTGCAGGACCTGGAGATCATGACCTGAGCTGAAGGCAGATGCTTAATTGACTGAGCCATCCAGGAGCCCTAATCTCAGTTAATTCTTATAATTCTTACCCAAGTATTTCCAGTTTATTTTGTGCAATGATTTTCATCATTTTAAGCAAATTTTTATTTATTTATTTATTTATTTAAAGATTTTATTTATTTATTTGACAGAGAGAGATCACAAGCAGGCAGAGAGGCAGGCAGAGAGCGGCGGGGGGGGGGGAAGCAGGCCCCCTGCTGAGCAGAGAGCCCGATGTGGGGCTCGATCCCAGGACCCTGAGATCATGACCTGAGCCGAAGGCAGGCAGAGGCTTTAACCCACTAAGCCACCCAGGCGCCCCTTAAGCAAATTTTTAAAAATATTTTATTTATTGGGGTGCCTGGGTGGCTCAGTGGGTTAAGGCCTCTGCCTTCGGCTTGCATCCTGGTCCCAGGGTCCTGGGATCAAGCCCGGCATCGGGCTCTCTGCTCAGCGGGGAGCCTACTTCCCTCATTCTCTCTGTCTGCCTCTCTGCCTACTTGTGATCTCTCTCTGTCAAATAAATAAATAAAATATTTTTTAAAAGATTTTATTTATTTTTTAGAGAGGGAGGGAGAAATCATAAGCCGGTTGGGGTAGGGGCAGAGAGAGGGAGAAGCAGACTCTGCACTGAGCAGGGAACTTGATTCGGGGCTTGATCCCAGGATCCTGAGATCATGACCTGAGCTGAAGGCAGATGCTTAACGGACTGAGCCACTCAGGTGTCCTTTAAGCAAACTTGTCAAACTGGTACAACATAAGTACATATCATAAGGATACAAAGTATAGTGTACTGCTTGAGGAATTTCCACAAAACAAGGACACCAGGATAGGCAGCAGCCAGGTCAATAAGCAGAACATAACCAGCAGCCCAGAAGCCCCCTCGAGCTCCCTACTGGTAACTACTAACACCTATGTGATGTCTAAATTCGGTGTCTGTCTGATCGGATGTGGACCCCCAAACTGGAGCAAGAGTCAGGTGAGACCCAAGGGCATGGGAATTTGAAAAAATTCACTTGAGGAAGAACAAAGGAGACAGAAGTTTATTGAATATGTCCCAAGGAAGTGGCAGGTAGGAGAGCAGAGGAGAAGCTCTATGCCATGAGGTAGTGCGTGAGGGCAATTTTTAAAGGGGGAAGGGAAGGAGGTAAGGCAACATATGGAATCTTCCCTTTTTTGCTAACTGCCTACTTGTAAGTAGCCCAGTGGTTAGTTAGGGTCTATGGATATTCTGAGGTTGGTCCCTTGATGGGCTTGCCTGTATTCAGTCAGGGGGTCACTGTGGGCCTTTTCTACTGTCCATCACTTGAGCCTGTTTCCCTAAAAGCAGCCTCCACCACTTAGTTTTTTGGACTTCAAATAAAAGGAATCAAAGAATATTATTTCTCCCCCTACTTTGTGTCTCACTCCATTCAACATCACAGTTGTGAGATCCATGTTCCTGCACGCAGCAATCATTCATTCTCACTGCTGTAACGCATCTGCTGTCTGGACTTATGACCACTTCTTTATCCATCCTACCGTTCGTGTACACTTGTGTGTTCATCTTTTGGCTTTCATGAATAGTGCTCCCACAAACATTCTCATTTTTGTTGTTTTTCGGTGAACATATGCACACAATTTAGTGAAGTATGTACCTGGGGGTGGATTCGCTGGGTCACGCACACATTCTGCTTCAGTAGACACTGCATCAGATATCTAGTATCCACAGCTGACTGTTTTCCAGAACATTGCGCCAATTTATACTTCAGCTGTGAAGTTAGAGTTCGGTTTCTACACATTTTTGTCAGCACTTGATTTGTGTGTCTTCTCCATTTGAACCTTTTTTTTTTTAAGATATATTTTTTGAGAGAGAAAGAGCATGAGCAGGGGGAGGGGCAGAGAGAGAGAGAGAGAGAGAGAGAGA
>RCUC01147704.1:0-17445 GCA_003697995.1 Taxidea taxus jeffersonii | reverse complement strand
TTTTTTTTTTACATTTGTTTGTTGTTCTTAGGACCCTTTTCAGAGACTTTAAATAGTTGTGTGTATGTTTTGATAATTTTCACCAGTTTCCCTGGGGAGCTGTTCAGCAGAACATCTCATGCTATCATGCCCAAAGTCTATCTCTGACCATTCAAATTTAAGATGACCATGTGTTTTTACTTTTATTTAAATTTGATTCTTATGCAAGGTTCAGTTATTTACTTTCTCTATTGTTTATGTATAGTAATTTTTTATAGTTTTTTTTAAAAAAGGAAAAAAACCAGCAAGAGTGAATGTATCACTGAAAGTAGCAGGGCACTGGCTAACCTATTTTGGACCTTTATTCAATGTATAGTATTGACAAATGGGTAGATTATCATGTGATAATATTGCTCATACATCACTGACTAATAAAATAAATGTTATTTACAGGTAATTTATCACTGTCCATTTGAGCCCAACATCACTCATTCTGGATTCCCATTGTCTCCAGAGTCTAGTCCACACTTAAGAGCAGGGCATTTACATTTTTTCCTATCAGGACCCAGTCTATTTCTCATGATTTATTCCCCACCTACTTCTCTAATAAGAGCTTCTAGTCTTAACAGAATATTTGATATTCCATGTACATGTGCTCCATTTCCATTTCTATCTGTTGCTTATGTTTTCTCTCCAGTTGAAATTAACATTCTTCATACTCCATCTGGAGAAATGGTATTCATTTCGTTGGATGAGTTCGAATATTACTTTCTTTGTGAACACAATGCAAATGGCTAGAACTGGCTGAATTGTTATACATGCCAGGTTGTTTGCATACAATTCCAAATTTGATACGTGATCTCTGTAAAAAAGATATTATTGACTTCAGGAGTGCATTAATTACATAAGAATAAGTGAACGAAACCCAAAGAATTCACAATGTTATCTTTAGCATATGTGTATTTCTGACATCATAACCTATTCTCATTTCTGTAGAAGGTTCAGGTTCCCATAAAGCTTTTCCTCAACATTTCCCTCTGTAACATCCTCATCTCACTTTCCACAAAAACTATGCTTTATTGTATACTTTGTATACCTCATTGCTGCAGAGAATGTTTTTCATAATGCTGCATCATAGTTTCTAATGCTGAATTTATAGATCTGATTACTTTGATAGCTACATGTAAGAGAGAGTTTGTTTCTTTTAATAAATTATGAAATTGCTGAGGCTATTTTGTTTGTTTTTGTGATCCTAAGAACCAAGGCTCCCCAAAGCCACAAAAAATGCTCAGGAAATATATGTGGAATCCTCTAATTGTATGATTTTTGTTTTAATAGATAAATAATTTATGAAGATTTGGGATTTATTATTATAGTATAATAATACTTTTTTATTCAATTAAATTTTAAAACGATTCCACGGACACTAATAAAATATTATTAGAAAAGGATATATAACATCCAGTGGGAATCAGTCATGGCGTTTTAACTGTAGCTCCAAAAATGAGACTTGAAATTCTTTGGAAAGAAATCAGGTTCGCAAGGGTACATATGAATAATACAAAACAGATAGTTAATACAATTTGTTTGGAATTCTACTTTAGTGTAAACGTATATTATTTGGTTTCTCATGCATTAGCTATGACAGATAAGAAATTTATTTCAAACTCTTAGATAGCTCAATTTCTTATCTTTTGTTTGTCCCCTAATCTTTAATAACATAATATTTTAAAAAATCATATTAGCGAAACATAGGGTAATGGATATCATAAACCATTAATCTGAAAGGACATTTTTCTAATATGATCCTTATACGATCTGAAATGCATCCTGCTGCAATTGATTCAGGATTAATTGATTATAGTGCTCAAGCAAACTGATGTTCATTCATTTTGGTCATAGGGCATTTTGGTCAAAGGCAAAATTTGAACTTGTGTCAAGTCATGAGAATTTTCCTTTCATAAATCTTATATTTTTAAATTTGAGTATGCATATCTACTTTCATTTGAGCTTTCTGAATATTCATAAGCTTCAGGGTCTAAAGTACACACAACAGGGATTTTTAGCAAATATGATGTGGCCCCAGAGAGAAGTTCATTGTTTTCCAGTTAAATTCCTTGCCTTCCAAGGTTCTTTCTTTTCCTTTTCTTTTCTTCACAAGTAATTTTTTATACAACAGTGAAATTTCTGGCATAGTTCTAGCAACATCATAATTCTCAGCAAACGAAAAGTAAAGGCTACATACTTTCTTTAAAAATGCAATCTTAGAGCAGTTTTTCCCAGTAAGTTTTGTTATACAGTGCCGGTGGTAGTACTTGATATTGTGTGTGATGTGAATCTGGAGTACCAGGGTGTGTATTGAACTAGCAATGTTCAATAAGATGGGGCAAAGAAAGGCAAGTGCGTGGTTCCGTTGGTTAAGCACATTTGACTCTTGGTCTCTTCTAATGCCACTTGCGTTCTTCCTACAAGGGTGTGATTTTAAGCAAGGATGAAGTTCTGGGGTTTGGTGGGGAGAATGACAAAAATAGGAATTAGTGGAAGTGTTCTGCTTCCACTCCCCCTCCCCAGGTATTTGGAATGCCATTAAGTAGCCCCAATCTACCTACCCCCCCCCCAACTTTTTGGCTATTTCCTTGGCCAAGCAATACCACTTACACAAATACTGCGGGAAGAACTTTCCTAGGCCCTATATGAACAACAACTATAGTATCAGTTTAATTTTGCTATTCTTTCTCCTAAGCTATCTCGTTTGATGTTTATAGAAAGTCAGGGCACGTTTTATTCTCTCTATTTTATATATAAGAAAACAGACTCTCAGGAGTTAAGTGTGATATATAAGAATCAAACAGCTAATTGCTTCTGCCAGGACTTAAACCCAAATCATATTATCCCTGGCCTAATTTTCTTTCCACCATATTGCATTTATTGTGGCCAATTCAGTAAGTGTATCAAGGGTGGCAGGCTATTTAAAACATTATCTTCATTCTCAAAACAATCCTGAAGTTTAATTTTATAATGTCTATTTTTTAGATGCAAAACTGAAGCTAAGATGAATTAAATGATTTGCTCATGTAAGAAGTGGTGGTCAGAAATTATGAATGTGTATCTTGGGTTGCAAAGTCTGTATTATACTTTAGCAAGCATTATACTGTAGCAAGCATTCATTGGAGAACTGGGAGTTTATAAAACTGGAAAATTGTAAAACCCTGGAAGCAAGTCTTGAATTCTTTAATTAAACCTGGGCTGTGAACAGAACCAATCACACACTTGGGGGGTAGGAGAGAAAGAATTTTACAGGAACATATAAAATATTAATGAAATAATTACTAATTTGACATCAAGAAGTTAAAACTTTATTACTTCATATGCACCATAAAAATTTATTTCAGCATTAAGGAATCAACATTTAATATGTAACCAAATGTAATACTGTAAACATAACTCAAGAAATTTTCAGTAAAATGGATATTTAAAAATATTTAGCCATGATTGCATCTTTTGGGTTATCAATTAATTACATTAACTTTAGATTACACAATTAATGATCAATAGATTATTTCTTTTTTAAAAAAGGATTTTACTTAGGGGTGCCTGGGTGGCTCAGTCATTAAGCTTCTGCCTTCGGCTCAGGCCATGATCTCAGGGTCCTGGGATCAAGCCCCATATTGGGCTCCCTGCTCAGCGGGGAGCCTGCTTCTCCCTCTCCAACCACTCACCCCCGCTAGTGTTCCCTTTCTCACTGTCTCTCTCTCTGTCAAAAAATAAAATCATTCATTATATTCTTAAACTGACCTTTGAAATTTTATGCTTTTGAATCCATTCTTATTTCCTTTACCTGTTATTCATTTTCTGTTCCCCAAATCTTCACTGAGTCAATTCTTGACTAAATATTATTCTCAGATAAACCATTCCAAAATCCACAGAAAAGAGAAAGTATTGTTGTAATGTGACTTCACACCATCATGTACTTTACCTTAATATATTATTCAGAACTAAAATTTTCCATTTATTGTGTGATAATTTGACAGGCACCTGGATCTCTTACTAATATAACATTCAGTGGATAGCAACTTCTGCTCATCTTTTAATCTCCCAGTACTCAAAATAATGTCTGGAACATTGTGTGTGTGTATATATATATATATATATATATATATATATACATATATGTATATATATTTATTTATTTGACAGACAGATCACAAATAGACAGAGAGGCAGGCAGAGAGAGGGAGGAAGCAGGCTCCCTGCTGAGCAGAGTGCCCAATGTGGGGCTTGATCCCAGGACCCTGAGATCATGACCCCAGCCAAAGGCAGAGGCCTTAACCCACTGAGTCACCCAGGTGCCCAATAGATATTTTTTAAATGGAAAAAATTGGACTATTTTCTAGATTTCTTGTTTTTTTCTTCTTTCTTAAACTTTATAATAAACATTTTTACAAAGTCCAACGTATTTTTTCAATTTAAACTGCATACAAAGATTATATTTTAAATAATACTTATAAAATGGAGGTCATTATTTATCCATTACTCATCTTAGTTATTATTTATGCCATATTTTACATTTCATTCCAGCTTTGCCTCTTGAGAAAAGAAATAGTTCTGCAGCCTGTCTGTCAGCATGGAGATGACAGTTAATGTTATGAAGCTAACATACTTTCTCTTTTTGTACCATATCTGAGAAAATTTTTAGAAAAAATTAGTGGTTAGATATTAAAACATCCATTTAAACAAAGAGTCCAAAATTATCACTGTTTTCAATTTGCTTTAAAGTGATTAAAATTTCATTTTATGTTAGATTTAGTAATGTTGGGGTAATAAGAGTATTATTAGATGCCACTCTACTTTGAATATTAAGGGTTTGATAGTTTAGCCTAATAGGGATGTACTGATCCAGATTTGCATCTCTATGTGGTTCCTGTATTATTTTTTCATTTTATTTCTTTTCTGCTGCATGCTATTAGAACAATTATTTTATCTTTTTAAAAAGATTTATTTATTTATTTGAGAGAGAGAGAGAGCACAAAGGGCAGAAAGAGAGGAAGAAAAACCTCAAGGAGACTCAGGCTGAACACAGAGCCAGGCGCATGGCCTGATCTCACTACTCTGAGATCATGACTGGAACCAAAACCAAGAGTGGGTCCCTTAACCAACTATTCGACCCAGCCACCCCTATTTTATCTTTTTTTATTAAGATTTTAATTCCAGTATAGTTAATGGGAATATAATATAGTGTTCTATTATATAGTGTTCTATTAGTTTCAGTTGTGCAACATAATGACTCAACAATTCCATACATTACTCAGTGCTCATCATGAGGAGTGTACTCTTCAGTCCCCATCACTTACTTTATTATCTTGTGATCCACATCCCCCTCTGGTAACCATCAGTTTGTTCTCTGTAGTTACGAGTCTCTTTCTTGGTTTGTCTCTCTTTTTTTCCTTTGTTCACTTGTTTTGTTTCCTCAACTCCACGTAGAAGTGAAATCATATGGTATTTGTCTTTTTCTGACTGACTGACTTCGCTTAGCATTATATTCTCTAGCTCCACCCAGGTTGTTGCAAATGGCAACGCTTCATTCTTGTTTATGGCTGAATACTAGTCCGTTGTATATATATGCATCACATCTTCTTTTCCATTCATCTATTGATGGACACTTGGGCTGCTTCTATCATTTGGCTATTGTAAATAATGCTACAATAGACATAGGGAAAATTATTTTATCTCTTGATATTTTGATTCCTCATCTTATAAGAAATTAATAATTACCATCCGGTGTATGGAATAAATAAAATTGGATATTAATTAAAATAAAATGCAAGTGTTTGTATATTTGTGTGTGTGTATCCTGACACAATACACCTCTACAAATGGTAGAAAAAATAGGCTTTTCTTACTAGTACTGCTTTCAGTAAGAAATTAACATTGATAGTATTGACATGAAAAAATAAATGTCAGATCATTAGTGGATACAATTTGTAGGAGCTACTCTTCCCTCAATACACACACACACACACACGCACGCACGCACACACTCACACTCATGCACGCACTCTCTAAGGTTAGGAACTAAGGGGTTCACAAACAATAACAGTGTTCTTGGTGTAAAAATCATAGTCATCCAGTTACCTTCATAAAATGTCCTATAAAAGTTTGCCTTGTCAATATTTGAAGTGAATTTTTCAGGTGAATTATTTTTTTTTTCCATTCAGTAGACTTAAAACCATATGTACATGTTCCACCCTTTACAGCTGTAGTGTATGCTTGGGGTTCAAGAGAAACAGGTTTTCCTATTTAGATGCTCTTGTCTGTAGTTAAGAAGGCAGGGGAGGGGTGCCTGGGTGGCTCAGTGGGTTATAAACCTCTGCCTTTGGCTGGGGTCATGATCTCAGGGTCCTGGGATCAAGCCCTGCATCGGGCTCTCTGCTCAGCAGGGAGCCTGCTTCCTCCTCTCTCTCTGTCTGCCTCTCTGCCTACTTGAGATCTCTGTCAAATAAATAAAATCTTAAAAAAAAAAAAAAAAGAAGGCAGGGGAAATCAAAGGTCATCTTCTGTTTCCTTTTTGGTCCTTCCTGCTAATAAGCAAAATTATGGAAACTAGAGTTTTTTCTGCAGCAATGTTGCACTGTCCATTCTCTGGTCTCCTTGTGTCCAAAGGTAGTTTGGTTTCCTGTGCAGCACTGGTGGCATGTTTATTCATGTTCCCTAATTCCTAAAGGGCAGACACAGTGTTGTGTTCATGAACTCGTGCCTTCAGGGCAACCTCAGAGATGACTTTGATTAGTTAGTTCTTTATGCTCATGGGATTTTTTCCGAGATACGTTCAAATTCCAACAACTGTGTAAGACTAATACCTTCCTTACTTTTACTTTTCTTCCCTCTTACCTCCCTTTTATGCATCAGTGGATGCAAAAGCAGGGGCCTAGAAAAAGCAAGTATTATTCTCCATCCCACAAAATTAAAGACAAAATTCAATTGAAATAACTTACAGGTTAATTGTGATACTACCATTTTCATCCACTCTTCTTACCTAATAGCATTTAGGAATTCAGGGCGAATTTGCAAGGACTAGGATGGAGCTACAGAGTATAATATTAAGCAAAATAAGTCAGTCAGAGAAGGACAAATACTTCATGATTTCACTCATATGTGAAATTTAAGAAACAAAATGAACAAACATTCTGAGGGGGAAAGAGAGGCAAACTAAGACAGACTCTTGGGTCCCTGGGTGGCTCAGTGGGTTAAACATCTGCCTTTGACTCAGATCATAATCTCAAGGTCTGAGATCATGCCTGTGTGGGCATCTCTGCTCAGTAGAGAGTCCACTCGGGTATTGTCTCTCTCCTTCTGTCCCTCCTTTCTCTTCTTCTCTTCTGCTCTCCATCTCTCTCTCCCTCTCAAATAAATAAATTGAAGCTTAAAAAAAAAAAAAAGGAAAGAAAAAGGGAACAGACTTTTAACTATGGAAAACAAACTAATGATTACCAGAGGGGAGGTGAGTGGGGGAATGGGCTAAATGGGTGGTGGGGATTAAGGAGTGTCGTGATGAGCACCAGGAAGTTGTACTGAAGTGCCGAGTCACTAAATTCTATATATTCCTGATACTAAAAAGAAAAAAAAAAAAAAGAAAAAAAGAAAAAGAAAAAAAAGAATTCAGGGTAAAATTTAAATATTTTTTAAAAGTCTGAAATAATTTTCATTGAATACTTTGAAAAAAAGAACTTGTATTTAGGCTCTAAGTTATTTCATAGCATTTATAGTCTACTTTGCTGGTCCTCAATCATAATACAAGGTGTACTACAAGTTACTTACAAGTAATACCAAGGAACCGATTATTTTAAATGTTTAACCTTACAAAATTAGAGATTTTAAATTGCCCATTTAATCCAGTAGCCTTTTTTACATGGTGGTGAACGTGTAAGGCACATAGCTTGCACACTAGTAATCATGCATTATAGACTATATACCTAACTTCTAACAGAGCTCTTTGGGTATATTAGAATGATAATTACAAATTAGTTTAGTGTTATGCCCAGATCGCAAGACCACCACCAAGAAGAGCACCGAGAGCCAGACATGCCGAAATGCAAAAGCAAAGCTTTATTCAGGCGGGCTGCAGCTCAGGCCTCGTCCTACACACCGACACAGCAGAGTCTAAGAGGAAGCCCCGAGCTGAAATTTCACAGGGCTTGTAAAGGCAAAAACCACAAGGTATTCGCGCGCAAAATCACACGTATAGGCGACCTTTAAAATGATTGGTGCTGGGGTTGCTTAAGCTGTGCTGTTCAGCGGGGATTGGCTACTTTGTCTAGGGGATATATTTTTTTAAATATTTTATTCATTTATTTGACAGATAGAGAGATCACAAGTAGGCAGAGAGCCAGGCAGGGGGCGGGGAGCAGGCTCCCCGCCGAGCAGAGAGCCTGACACGGGACTCGATCCCAGGACCCCGAGATCATGACCCCAGCGGACGGCAGCAGCTCAACCCACTGAGCTACCCAGGCGCCCCCTCTAGGGGATATTTTTTTACAGGTTGTTTGTACCGGGCGGGAAAGTTGCAGGGAGTAGCAAGACTGGTTGGGTCTTGATTAACTTATCTACGAAGTGGGGGTAGTTTGTGGTTTAGTAACCAATTCTGTTCCTGGAATTCCTGTCTCCTTGTCGGGAATTTATGCAAGCTCTGGGTCACTCATAGTTAAATATAAACAAGAAAATAGCTACTGGCTCAAAACGGAGTTACTTTAGCCCTTCATTTAGTACTTTATTTTCTGTCATGGCTATGACTGTGTTTTGGATTGGCAAACAGTATTAAGTTGTATATTCAAGAAATATCTATTGAGTTTCTTCTGTTTAGGACCATGATGCTCCCATGATGAACAAAACAGAACTGGCCTCATAGAAATTAAATTAGAAAAGAAAGGATGACAGACGTCAAGAAACTAAATATGCAATTAGGGGCCCTTGGCTGGCTCAGTGGGTTGAGGCCTCTGCCTTTGGCTCAGGTCATGGTCCCGGGATCCTGGGATCGGGCCCCACATGGGGCTTTCTGCTCGGCGGGGAGCCTGCTTCTCTCTCTGCCTGCCTCTCTGCCTGCTTGTGATCTCTGTCTGTCAAATAAATAAATAAAATCTTAAAAAAAAAGAAACTAAATATGCAATTAGTTATCGGTTTATAATAGTTACAAAAGAGAAATATAAGTTAGTGTGAGATCATAAAATAGGAGAATTGCTGACTCTCAGAGATGAGGAAAGACTTACTTGATTGTGGAATTTATTAAACTGACATTTTAAAGAATGAGTAGAAAGTGATGTTGGGTGAATGAGAGCACGCTATCTTTGTCTAAACAAAGAAAATAAGATAGGCTGCATGAAGATTCATATTGGAAATAAGAGTAATTCTAATAACAAAAAAGAGGGCTTTGATAGCTCTTGTTATAGATCATAAGGAAAGATTTAAAGAATCTGGGTGAAAAGGCAATGGGAAGCCATCAGTTCCAAGAAGTGACATGATCAGCTCTGTATTACAGAATGATATTATGGATGAAATATTGATGAGAGGAAATTTGTGGGAAGACTGATGATGAGGCTGTTTTGTAAATCCAAGCAAAATGTGATACTAACGTGGATTAGGATATTGACAACGTGTCCACTGAAAGGTAATAGAGAATTGTGTGGATGGTTTCAGAGTTCTAGGACTCCCAAGTCCAAGGAAAAAGTCTCAGCTTTAACTTCTAGTCTAACCAAATCACACCTTTTCTAGAATATTGTCGTGTGCATTAAATCAAAAGCTGATTTGTTGCTGTTGTGATATGGTCCAACTTTCAGATTAGTTAAGAATTCCCAAACTTATTTCATTTGAGAATAAGAGTGATGTTCAAACAAACAAAGTAGGCAGATGGCATCATCACTAATCCTCTTCAACTTTACAATAATATGATTCTTGTTTGTGCAATGTGTATAGAGAAAAGAACCCCTCTGGCTTTTCTGATTTATTGAAACTCTTGAAATCCAACAAGCTGGATTAAGACTGTTGAAAAAGCCTAAGGTGTCAAGGGACTTTGTGTATTGTAGCATGGAAACACTGCTTGTCAGATGTCTCAACTGTGCTGAAAAGTAACGCTAGAGTGACAAAAATGGTATTGTTGATACTTATAATGTCCCTGGGACTAGATGTCTAATGCAAACATACCACACATTTCTCTCTCCTTTTTTAAAATCAATGCTCTCAGGAAAGTAGGCAGTCTTTCAATGTAAATTTCCCTAATGTTCTAATTAACCACATAATTAATAAAAGGTATTGGGCATACATTTTAGCCCTTTTAACTTACAGAAATCAATATGACATACTTGTTTAGAGAATGTTTTCTTTTCATTAGGAGTATATCATGTATATATTGTCCTATAAAAATTATTAATATCTTTGCCTGAGACACATTGATTGATATTTATTCTGAATCCCAATGTTTATAGTATATTGAAAGAAGACTGCTAAAACTTATTTATATTGCCAATACAATCTCTTTTATGTAGAGAATTTGAAATAAAGTCCTAAAAATGGCATCTGGCAATGTATGATCTTGTATGTATGACCGCTACAACAATAAAGAAAATTTAAAAAGCAAAATATGAGAAGTTGAAAGTGAAGAATGGGGTTTTTGAGTTTTAAAAAGTTTTATTCTGGGCTTGCTTGAAAGACTCAGTTGGTTAAGTGGCTGACTCCTGGTTTCGGCTCAGGTCATGATTTCAGGGTCCTGGGATCGAGCCCTGGGATGGGCTCCCTGCTCAGCTGGGACACTGCTTGAAGATTCCCTCTTTCCCTTTCCCTCTGCCCCTTCCCCCACTCATGTGCACGTGCTCTCTCTCTAAAATAAATTAATCTTTTTTAAAAAGCAAGTTTTATTCTGCCAGTATTTAAAAAAACAAGTATTTGCTTTTAGAGAGAATAACTTATACGTGTACGCTTTTGAGCTCATAGCTTTCATTTTTGGATTTTTAAAGTTGCCAGTGTTCATTAATATGTGGACACTAAGTGTTCCTTGCTTAGAGAGGTCCTGTCAGCTAGGAAAGGCTGCTATATAAAAGCCTAAGGAGTAACAAATCGATTATTCCCAGGATTAAGAAGCCTCAATTTAGCAGTCCAGGGCTTCTGTAGCTGCTCTCTGATGTTACTGAGGACACAAAGATCCTAACATTCTGCTCATCTCTTCATCATGTAGCTTTAAGCCAATGTTTCAGGATGACTGAGATTCTAAGCATTACCTAAAGATTCTAAGCAGGAGTAAAGAAAAAAAGTAAAAACAAAAAACCCCCCCAAAAGCTAAAAACCCAAAACAAAGAGCACCTTACAAGCTGAGTCTCTCTTTTTAAAACACTATCTTAAAAGTCCCAATGGCATCTGCTTTTTTAAATCAATCAATCACTTTATTTATTTATTTATTAAGACCATACCTAGCCAAAGGTGGACTGGACAGGGGCTTTATATATTTAATCTTTATAATAAGGGAAGGCTTGGAAATAAGGCCTGAGAATAGTATTGAGTAGTCAATCCACATAGTTTGCCACATAACCTTGGTCTTTTTTCCTCAGAGAAAAAAGGAGAAAGTATTAGAAGGTAGGTAATATTTACATAGCATCTAAAATGTGACAATATAAACGGAAGGGGCAGGGGACAACAGGAAAGAGAGTACGTCAACAAAACTTCAGAAATGAAAAATATAAAGATGGATGGTCAATGTCTTAACAGCACATAGAAATCTGAAACCTGAGCTTCCAGGGAGGAACGTCAATAAAAAAGTAAGTAAATTGTGGTCGCAGAATCCTGGAATGTCTTGGGAATGGGGTTATAATTACTTCAGAAGGTGAGAATGAGTGGGGTGCCTGGATGGCACAGTTGGTTAAATGTCCAACTCTTGATTTTGGTTCACGTCCTGATCTCAGGGTCCTAAGACTGAGCCCCAGGTTGGCTCTGTGCTGAGTGCAGAATCTGCTCAAGATATTCTCTCCCTCTCCCCCTCTCCCCTGCTCCTTCTCAAGAGAGAAAGAGAAGGAGCACATGAATAAGGGGAGGGAGAGTGGGAGAAAGAGAGGGACAAGCACACTCCCCATCAAGCATGAAGCCCAACTTGGGGCTCAATCCCAGGATCCTGGGATCATGATTTGAGCCAAAGTCAGATAGCTAACCCACTGACCCACCCAGGTACCCCAATAAATACAATCTTAAAAAAAGGAAGATGAGAATGAGAGGTGGTGAATTGGGAATTTGCTGGACCAAAGTTAAAACATGCTGGTCTTCCTGAAATTTTCAGCCATGTGTAGCAGGAGACTGGGGTTCTCTCTGAGGAGATGGATCCAGACTACCTCTGCACTTAGGAAACCAGGCAGAGTTAAAGGTGAGAATGAAGGGCAGGGATGGACAGGAAGAAGAATGAAAACAGTGGAACTTGGTATATGGAGTAAACATATCTCTTAAAATCAAGTATGGATCCTTCTGATTGACCTGTAATTCAGTAAAAATGAATGAATCATGCCGTGTGTGTTAGAAATATCATCTCCATGCCTGGCTCTGACATGAATATCCCAATCATGTCCAATAAGCACCCCTACCTTTGTGTGTTACGTCCTTTCTCCAAACCTTATTGTCTTTTCTCCTGTCTGCTCAGGTTTTGCAATTGTGACTTGCTATAGGCCAATGTCATATATTACTGCTTTTCCACAACAATTTCTTCTTCCATTCTTCCCTAATCCTAGGGTTGTCCTCAAATACTTAGACGCTCAGCTGTACTTCATCATCCAATGTTCTTTTGTAAGTAGGTGTGACTACATGAGTAAATTCTTGTCCATGGAGTTGGTGGAACTGTGCCATTTCCTTGATGAAGCTTTCTGACCGTAATAAATGTCTCACAAGCATCTTCCTTTCTTTGTAGCCAGAATGGGCAGGTATCAGTCTAGCTTTGTCTTTGATGATGAGGACAACACTCCTCTAGGGAATGGCAAAGTTACAATCTGGAAAGTACTCCTGTTTCTAAACAAACAAACAGCCATATGAAACAGCAGTCTACCTGCTGAAAATACTCAGGATAATGAACTACCTTTTGTTTTGTTTTGTTTTTAAGATTTTATTTATTTATTTGACACACAGAGAGAGATTACAAGTAGGCAGAGAGGTGGTCGGAGAGAGAGAGGGAAGCAGGCTCCCTACTGAGCAGAGATTCCAATGCGGGGTTTGATCCCAGGACCTTGAGATCATGACCCAAGCCGAAGGCAGAGCCTTAACCCACTGAGCCACCCAGGTACCCTACAAGTGGTTTTTTGTTTTTGTTTTTGTTTTTGTTTTTATCTTACCATTTGCGATGACATGGATGGAACTAGAGGGTATTACGCTTAGCGAAATAAGTCAACTGGAGAAAGACAACTATCACATGATCTCCCTGATATGAGGAAGTGGAGATGCAACGGGGGTGGGGGTTAAGGGGGTAGGAAAAGAATAAATGAAACAAGATGGGATTGGGCGGGAGATAAACCAAAAGAGACTCTTAATGTCATAAAACAAACTGAGGGTGGGGGGGAAGGGGGGTTCGGATAGGGTGGTGGGGTTACATTATATGTTTAAAGAAAAATAAATTAATAAAAAATACGTATTGTACCTTTTTTTTTAAATACAGCACTGCATTATTGTTTATTTGGCTTACGCTCTTTAAATTTTATTTATTTATATAGTTATGTCTTTATTTTAGGGAAAGAAAGAGTGCACTCTCCGTGCAGCAGTTGGGGGGTAGGAGGGAGAGAGAGAATCTTAAGCAGGTTCCATGACCAGCGATGGGCCAGACAGAAGGCGTGTGACCCTGAGAGCATGGCCTGAGCTGAAATCAACAGTCCTGCACTTAAACGACTCAGCACCCCTGTCCCCAGTTGCCACAGGCTTACACTCTTCTACTCCATTTCATTAATACAAGATCAGAAGTTCTTCACCATGTGGACCTGGCTCTATTACCTGCCTGAATCAATTATTAAGAAGCCTCCAGTCATATTAGTGTCTCCATTTTCTCCAGTGAATGAAATTGGAAACCAGACTTGCTTCCCTCAACTTGAAGAAGTTTTTTGTCAAACGCTTCCCAATAAATGCATGGGCCTACTCAGACTGCACCTTGACAACCGCAATAGGTTTAAGAGATTCATATTGGAATTTCTGAAATTGATCCTTCCAGCGTGTGATATTGGGGCAATTACTTAATCTCCTTAGAGTATTTTTTTTAAAGTGGTCCCTGCACCCAGAGTGGGGCTTGAACTCACCACCCTGAGATCAAGACCTGAGGTAAAATCAAGGCATAGACGCTTAACCAACTGAACCATCCAGGTGCCCCTCCTTAGAGTGTTTTCTTATAAAACAAAATACTGCCTGCATAGACAAGTTGTGAGGATTTAATGGCATTTGTTTAGGAAGATGTAAAACTGCCTTTTCCTGGGGTCTCAGAGTTTTAATTGATGCCCTTTTGTTAATGACAATGGGTGTTAATTACCAACTCATTCAAAAGAGAGATGTTGGACACCTCCTGGCAGGACTCTAAAAAGTGACCAAACATTATCTTTTTGAACTCCCCAGCCCATCTCCTCCTTCCAGTGTCTGTACAGGAGAAACTTACAGGACCATGAAAGAGTTTCATCAAAGTCAGGATTTACTTGCAGTTGTTTGTGTAGTAGGGACTACTGTGGCATGTTCCTTCCCCTAGCCATAAGAGAGAGGAGAAGGATGCTAGTTCCTACCTGCCAAAGCCAAGACCACTAAAGTGGGTAGACATGGAGTCACATGGGATTGAAGGATCTTAAGAAGTTTAGCCATGTCTCTCTCAGAGTTTGAAAGGTAAAAGTCTGGTACCCAACTTGAATAAAAGAGTCAAAATTGAGATGAGAGTTCTCCTGTTATTATAGGTAGGCATGAAGGCTGCCATGGAAGCAAGCCATTCTTGCATAAATGTGGGTGCAAGGAAAGTGAATCCATGGTCAAAGAGGTCCTCTGAACTCAAGCTGGATTATACTCACCCGAAATGACCCAGCCTGAGGGCTTACCAGAATGGGTTATATGTGTGCACTAGATATTTGTTTTCTGAACATGTTTCACTACTTTTTTTTTTCTTTTCTTTGATAGTTTTGTATAAAGAAACTTTTTTTTTCACTTTTGCAACAATGGAGCATAACACAAAATACTAATTTCCATGCTTTTGTACCATAGAGTTAAGGTTAATATTTAAATTCTAAATTCAAATGACCAAGTTAAATTAGATAGACACTTGATTTTAAAATAAAATATTTTTTAAATAAAAATTTTAGTTCTTCACAGAAGAATAAAATAAAAACTTTACCAAACTTCTTTTTTTGAAGATGCCAATCCCCCCAATAAAATGGGAATTCACACTTGATTCTCAGTGACCATTACATAGTAGAAGAAATCTTTTTTTTTTTTTTTTTTTTTTTTTGAAAAAAAAGATCACAAGTAGGCAGAGAGGCAGCAGAGAGAGGAAGGGAAGCAGGCTCCCTGCTGAGCAGAGAGCCTGATGCGGGGCTTGATCCCAGGACCCTGGGATCATGACCTGAGCTGAAGGCAGAGGCTTTAACCCACCGAACCACCCAGGTGCCCCCTAGCAGAAGAAATCTTAAACCAAAAGTAGACTATTTAAATTTCAGTGAATATGTATTGTGTCTTTTCTTTAAAAATTAATCCATTGTACTTTCATTTTCTGCTCTTATGTTTTTCATAAATGGAAAAAATTCGACTTTTTAGAAAAGTTGTTCCTTCAAAAAGAAAAAAGTACTTGAAGTTAGGGATCATTTTGTGATTGTTTTTTATATAATTCACAGTAGAATCATGTAGAAAAGTTCAATATGAGGTTGTTGATTCAATGGTCTGTGGAAATTTATCAGCCTTTTATCACATATTGATGTTAATATCTCACCAAGATGATTCACTGAAGAAACCATGCATATGATTTTAAGCCTCACATTTTAGTTCTGAGCCAAGTGATGAAACAGTACGAATCCAGTCTCATCACTTGCATAATGGTAAATATTGGGTATGAAATGAAAATTTTAATCTCATTAATTTTAGAGAAGATCATGAGGTACACTATAAAAATATTGCTTTAATTAACCAAACTGTATTTCAGACAATGTGAATACAGTTTTCACTCTAATTACACAAAGTTTATAAGGGGTAAAATGCCAGATGAAATTCAGGTTGCTCATTCACAAAATGCTTTTTTTTAGACGAAATATCATTTATTTTAAAGTGAAAGAGAACATTTAAAAAGTGAAAGAGAAGAATGAACATTTAAAAAGTTCCCAGTAGTGGGGCGCCTGGGTGGCTCAGTGGGTTAAAGCCTCTGCCTTCAGCTCGGGTCATGATCCCAGGTCCTGGGTCCTGAGCAGAGAGCTGAGCAGAGAGCCTGCTTCCCTTCCTCTCTCTGTGCCTGCCTCTGCCTACTTGTGATCTCTGTCTGTTAAATAAAATAAATAAAATCTTAATAAAAAAAGCTCCCAGTAGTTTTTAGAAACACTTCTTTTCAAGACTCATATTAATATTATAAGCAATATTGTATTATTTCCATTTTATAGATAAGAGATTTAAGTCTCATGAATTAAATTGTCCAACTCAAACTGATAATCGGTGATTTAGCAAGATGTAACAGTAATTTTTTCAGGCTCCAAATACTGTATGTGGTTTTTCCCACATTATTACATATTCTTGAAATTAAAGAGATATAAATGAGAATGAACTTTTAATCACAAATTCAGGATTAATCAATATATCTACAGCTAAAAAAATGGTATGTGAGGAACACATTAGGACAATATACACTGGTGTTGATAAAACAAAATTGAGCTGGTATTGATGCACATGGGTCCTGTGGAGAAGAAAGAGAAGAGCAAAGAAGAATTTCACAGAAAAGGAGATTTGAAATCCAGTTGTCCTCAGTTCACAGCCGAGCTCTGCCTCCATAGTAAAGAGCTTCGCATCATCACCTGCTCTCCCAGTCCTGTGACAGTCTGAAGGTGTGTTACTAACATCCAGAAACATGTGCTAAATTAATTTTTACTGACTGGCTTCCTTTATATCCCATGACATCATAGCCCAACAGAAGCCGGCGGGTTATCATGTGCTGCTTTTGTTTTAATACATGGTGACCAAAATCTCACTGCTTGGCAGCATAATGTAATTTGATAGGAAGCACAGGGAATAGTTGGGCTGTGGGATGTCTCTTATCATCTCCTACACGATTTGCTATCCATCATCACACGGCTTTGTATGGCATTACCACCTTCTAGGTCACTCTGTCACTCTTGCCCCTTCAATTTGTGCTTCAGATTATTTTTTTTCTTCAGATGTATCAGGTACACATTGTTTCCCTGAGTAGAAAACCATTTTGTTATTTTTGATCACTTATTTCTGTTCTCTACCTTGTGGGCATCAGAT
>RCUC01147703.1:0-13439 GCA_003697995.1 Taxidea taxus jeffersonii | reverse complement strand
AAGAGAAAATATGTTTATAGTATTGTACCGTAGCAAAAAAAAAAATCCATGTATAATTTAGTCCTCTCAGTTCAAACCCATGTTGTTCAAGGGTCAACTGTATGTTACAAAATATACTGTCTCTCATATGTTATGGATTTTTCAATTATGTTAGACAACATTTTCAAAAACTCAAAAAATATGTTTTAATATCTTACTCAATAATGTATACAACTTGCAAGTAAAATAGGAAAAGTAGCTACACCAAGAATCTCAGAGCCCTATAAATGTTTTTACTGTTAAAAGAAAGGAAACATTTAAAGTCTTACTGACATTTCAGAACAATGATGCACCGAACAGCATAGTCTATGAATGTTTTTCCCTCTTAATAGCAATTTTTATTGGCTTTTTATATCAGAGAAGATATTTTCCCCTGTGTCTATTTTGCCTTTTACCTGTTGTAGTTTATTTTACCTTTTTTACTAGGAAGCTCAACTATGGATATATAGTTTGCCACAGGGTAGAGAAGAACAAGCCTCACCCCCTTCACACACACTCACACACACACACAGGCAAACCCTTTGAAGACAATTGGAGGAAGCAGGGAGGATAGATTCACTGGGTAAGAAAAAACAGGTTAGGCCTATGGAGGGAGACTTGAGTTACTTACTGGGCCCCCCCTTAGTTACCCTCCCAAAGGGTAGGGTACAACATAATTAAACGCTGCGGGTCTATCCAGTTGCCATTATTAGTGGGCTAATCTGGGAGTAAACAGCAGCTGTAGGCATGGAGTATTGCTTTACCTGCCTTAGGGGGTAAATTCAGTACCTAGACCATTTAATTTCCAGGCCATTAAATCTGGCTAAGTGTATCCTCCCTTGGGAAGTCACCCTCCGAAACAGACCTTGCTGGGGAAGTCTGGTTTGCTAAAATGAGTGAAACACATTATTTTTAAAGCTTTGGGCACCCAAGCGATCAAAACTGGAGCACAATGAGGAGCTAGTATTTCTTTTAAAATGCTTACTTGGAAAAGCACGGTCCTCATTAACTAAAAATAGACTTTCAGGTAAACAACTGTGCTTAAGGTTTCCTCCACGTTATTTAATTAGTACGATAGTGTGGCGAAGAGGACTCTGGTCTGGTTGCCCGAATGAGTAGCCTTGCTCTGGCACTAGCTAGTCGCGTGCTCCTGGGCCTCTGGGCCTCAGTGTCCCTGGCTGTAAAGCAGGGTTAATAGTTCCTCTTCCATGTTTTTTTCTGTGTTAATATTTGAGTTAATACACATGTGCTGTTCCTACTACTACTATTACTAGTAGTAATAAGAAGAATACATTGTTACTCAGTGCAGAGGACTTAAATCACTTTCTTAGAAAAAGCAAAGGTGCCTTCCTTAAACTGCTTTGCCAATCTGAAATTTGACCTGTTTAATTTGCTTTTTCTGTTCTTTGTTGATCTTGGTCACTTATGAGATAAGTAACTCTCAGCTAAATTATGGTTTTGTGCTTTGTCCCAGCTTCTTCCAATGAAGAGCAATTTTATTACCTGGTTAAATAAATGTATGTGGAATGCCTACTACCTGGAGCTTAAAACAGATACTATCTGGAGTTTAAGCTTAAAACAGCTGCTTAAACAGGTAGGAGCCTGTCTCAAACACAAGAAATCTGAAGGTAGGTAGCTCAGGTCTCAGGTATGGCTCTTTTATTTTTCTGCATGCCATGCTGGCCTTCTTGTGCAGGTCTCCTCACTCAGTGGAAAGAGACTACCTCATCTCCAGGCCTTATGTCCAAGGCAGGCAGGCTGGAGGAGGAATGGTTAAGAAGAAAAAAGGCTTTCTCTTTCTTAGGACGCTTTGTCTTTTTGTTTCGGAAGGGACAGCCTTCCCAGGGATTTCAGTGTAGATCTTACTGGCAGGAATATTCATGGGGTCACTTTACCTGCAAGGGAAGGTGAAGATTGAGTGGTAGCTTTCCAGCCTCATTAGGAGGTTGTGGAAAAGGACTGTTAAATGACTCAACCTACAGTAACTGCCTCAATACATACGTAAATAACAAGATGCTACAAAACGGTACAGGAAGGGGACTGTGGAAAAAGCAGCAAGGTGACAATGAGACCAAGGAATGGTCTGCAGAAGACTATGGGGCTCCAAGAGGAAATCTTGCAATTGGCATTTCCTTGGTGAAGTTGCTACCCATAGCCCAGTTTTCAGGCCCTTCACTGGCCCAAGGGTTGACTAGACACTTTGGGGCTGATTCTGACCAGGCAAACTCACAGGAGATTAAGGTACACTTTACCCTGCTAATTGTTTATTTATAGTAGGGTCTATTTCAGAGTTGCAAACTCAGTTTCCTGTGGGATCAGGCAGCTGTAAACAATGTAAAGCAGCCAAACATAAGATAATAAAAGTGGTTATAAAAAATAAACTTAAAAAAATAATAAAAGTGGTTGAAACTAGCTGTGAAGAAGAGAGAGGAAATCTAAAAGCTTTCAAATTAAAAAATTTAAAAAAAAATTTTTAAACTGTGCAGATATTAAACTGTCTGCATGTCCTGATATGAGCCATGGTTTATGATTTCTGGTCTATTCCTTTCTATTGACGAGAAAGTGCTCAAGTTTCCCGGTCAAGAATCACCTCTCCTGATAAACACTCTACCTAGAAAACCAGTGTGGAGGAGTCACAAGGCAGCATGGTGAGCATGGAATCAGAATAGGAGGCAGATAGGTGTAGGAATGTCTATTCCGGGCCAGGGTGGGTCATAATGAAGCATCCATTCCCTACAGTATGTATCTATCTCTGGAAAGTCCCCACCTTGCAGATCCAGGGTCTCTGAGAAATACCTCCCAATCTTTGGCTAACTGACCTTTCTTCTTCCATGTCTTCTGCTGCCAACCCTGGGGTGCTGAATGTCCTTGTATGGTATCATACTTTTAAGCTTCCATTTACTACTAGAAAATCCCATTCCAGTCCTGTGTCCAGAGAATACAACAATCAGGTCACTTAGCTTGGAATTTTGGTCATTGTCACATTCTCTGGTAATCCAGATTATAGATGTTCTTTTTGTACAAATGAATCACAGATCGAATCACATCCATTTTACTTAACATATACGGTTAGTTTATAAGAGCATGGAGGAGAGACCTCACTGTGGCATTCCTGTGCCATAAACACAAATAAAGTGTTATTGAAGCATTTTTTATTCTGGGAAGAAATTCCTTTTTTTTTTCTAAAAAGATTTTATTTATTTGATAGAGATCACAAGTAGGCAGAGAGGCAGGCGGTGGGGGGGCAGGCTTCCATCCCAGGACCCTGAGATCATGACCTGAGCCGAAGGCAGAGGCTTTAACCCACTGAGCCACCCAGGCGCCCCTCTGGGAAATATTTCTTATCTAATTTAGTAAATATAATAACTACTTGGCAGCTTGAGATCTTGAAAAAACAAAGAGGAAGAGGGGGTTATGAATGAAGAAAAGAACAGAGAGAAGCTCTATTAAAGGATCTCAACGTGCTTTTGCCCCAATCCAATCAATCACTAAATCCTGTTGATTTTTCCTTTGAGATATTTGTCAATTCCGCTCCTTTTTTCTCCTCTTTTTCACTTCCACTGCCATCAGCTTAGGCTAGGACTTTATTATGTCCTGTCTGGGCTGCTGCACCAATTTTTAGGAGCTCGGTAGTCAACATCTTTTGTTTTTCCAAGGCAATTCCAGGGAAAAATAAAAATAGTTAACCCCACTTTAGTTTTTTTTTTTTTTCAAAACAGAATCTATGTGAAACATGTATATTCATACCGCTTAGACTGATTATGTCATTGACTAAGAGGAACTCAATGAAAACGACGGCACTGATTTTTAGCCAGTATAAAGATATTAGCTGAGCATATTTGAAAAGCAATGATTACAGAAGCAGTTTGCTAAACCTTCATGCCTTGCATGGGTTTAGTGCTTTAGAGTTCACAAAATCTGTTCAAAGCATTTGCATCCAGGGAAAACAACCTATCTTCACCTTACTGCTAGGGAAACCAACTTTCTCTGAGGTTGTAAAAATCTCCCCTCTAGGCAGGCCTGGGCAGCGTTGGGCAGAGCAGATAACTAATGAATTTAGAGACACTGCCTCCCTACATCCTATTTCCATTTGGAAAGTGGTTCTGGAATTTTTTGTCCTGATACCACTGGTTTGTTTGGATAAAGAGGCTATATTTTACATAAAGTTTCATGCTGTGTATATATACTCTGTACTTCTCTATTTTCTCCCCCTCTCATTTCTCTACATCCTTTCTAATATACTGATTTAATCACATTATTCCATTACTCAATTTTTCCCAATCTCTTTGGTATAGTTATTCATTCAAAATGAGTTAATATCTGAAAGTTCTTAAAGTAGTGCCTGGCACATATTAGGGGATATATAACTGCCTAAGAAATGAAAATTCAGTTCAAATTGAGCACCTACTACCTACTACCAGGCACTGTGGTAGAGGTAGGGTATATGGTAGTAAATAAAACAAAAACAAACAAACAAACAAAAACAGACACAGCCCCTGCCCTTAGAGGGTTTACAGTGCTTCTAAGTGACTATATGGCTTAGTCATGAACATTTATTGCTGACAGCATATTAGGTCATCTAACCCCACATTTTCATTTATAAATGAAGAAAGTGAAATCTAAGAGGGCTAATGACATCCAAAGCTGGTAGGAACACAGTGGTGTGCAGGAACCAGTTTAAACTGTCGTAAAAGAGCCCACTGTTAAATATTCAGGGATTTCTTGAGCCTGTTGTTAAATCATTGGTACCTTGAAATCAGCCACGGTGGGAATATTTACACTGTAGAAATCAGCAAATGGTACAAATCAAGACTCCTTCTTCCAGGAAAACCAGTTTACCAGAACACTACAGATTTAACCAAATGAAGCCAAGGTTGCTGAAACTTCCTCCTGCCCACTGCTTTTCACTCCAACCTACACCTCCTTTCATTAGGTTCTCTGTTCATAAACACAGAATTTTTTTTGTGGCTGGTTCATTACTTATAATTAAGTTCAGGTTACCTCTTTAAGAAGCTTTTCTAAGAACCCATTCCCCAACCCTTCCCATGTATTACCACCTTAGGTAGAATGATAGCTTACTTATTTACAAGTACAAAGAGACATGGGAACCATGTCTTACCAATTGCAAGGTAAAAGTTGACATTATCAACTTCCCAGAGGCAAGACATTTTTAAAATTAGCTTTTGAATTCCTAGTTGTTAACAGAAAGTGTAGCACGGGTGGTTACATAATGTATGCTTGATGAATAAATGCAGAAATAAAGAATTGACACTTTTAGTAGGTTCTACTTGTTGAATGAATGAAAAAGACCAGGAGATTAAAAAAAAAAATCTTTGGTCAAAATGACCGGTTATGGGGTGCTTCGGTGGCTCAGTGGGTTGAGCCTCTGCCTTGGGCTCAGGTCATGATCTCAGGGTCCTGGGATCAAGCCCCGCATCAGGCTCTCTGCTCAGCGGGAAGCCTGCTTCCCACCACCCCCCATCTCTGCCTGCGTCTCTGCCTACTTGTGATCTGTCAAATAAATAAATAAAATCTTTAAAAAAAATGTCCAGGGGACGCCTGGGTGGCTCAGTTGGTTGAGCAGCTGCCTTCGGCTCAGGTCATGATCCCAGCGTCCTGCGATCGAGTCCCACATCGGGCTCCTTGCTTGGCAGGGAGCCTGCTTCTCCCTCTGCCTCTGCCTGCCACTCTGTCTGCCTGTGCCCGCTCTCTCTCTCTCTCTCTCTCTCTCTCTGACAAATTAAAAAAAAATGTTTAAAAAAAATGACCAGTAATTTTTTCTGACCTTACCTTGCATGAAATATAGTCAGCAAATTACTACCCCACCTCCACTCATTTTCTACCTTTTTTTTATGTTAAGTATATTCTTTATTACTATTATGACACAAAACTGTAAATTGAAAATTGTGATAGTCTGTCCAGGGCAGGGCAGGTTTATCTTTGTATCATGATAAAGAACAGTGGTAAAACTATTGACAACTTTTTTAACTCCTGATTTTCTTCAGGGAAATTATGAAAAGTTTCTTTATTTTTTTTTAAATTTTTAATAAACATATAATGTATTATTAGCCCCAGGGTACAGGTCTGTGAATCACCAGGTTTACACACTTCACAGCACTCAACATAGCACACACCCTCCCCAATGTCCATAACCCCACCACCTCTCCCTACCCTCCTCCCACCGGCCCCCTTTAGTTTGTTTTGTGACATTAAGAGTCTCTTATGGTTTGTCTCCCTCCCGATCCCATCTTGTTTCATTTATTCTTTTCCTACCCCAAGTCCCCCACATTGCATCTCCACTTCCTCACATCAGGGAGATCATATGATAGATGTCTTTCTCTGATTGACTTATTTCGCTAAGCATAATACCCTCTAGTTCCATCCATGTCGTCGCAAATGGCAAGATTTCATTTCTTTTGATGGTTGCATCCATTCATCTGTTGATGGACATCTAGGTTCTTTCCAAAGTTTGGCTATTATGGACATTGCTGCTATAAACATTCGGGTGCATGTGCCCCTTCAGATCACTACATTTGTATCTTTAGGGTAAATACCCAGTAGTGCAATTGCTGGGTCATAAGGTAGCTCTATTTTCAACTTTTTGAGGAAACTCCATGCTGTTTTCCAGAGTGGTTGCACCGAAAAGGTTCTTTAAACAAATGTTTTTTGCTGGGACACCTGGCTGGCTCAGTTGGGGAGCATGCAATTTTTTAAAAAAATGATTTCATTTATTTATTTGACACAGAGAGACAGAGAGCACAAACAGGGGGAGCAGTAGCTAGAGGGAGAGGGAGAAGTAGGCTCCCTGCCCAGCAGAGAGCTGATATGGGGCTTGATCCCAGGACTCCAACATCATGACCTGAGCCAAACGAAGAGGTTAACAGACTGGAGCCACCCAGTGCCCCAGAGCATTCAATTCTTGATCTCAGGGTCGTGAGTTCAAATCCCAAGTTGGGTGTAGAGATCACTTAAAACAATATGTCTTGCTGGGGTGCCTGAGTGGCTCAGTGGGTTAAAGCCTCTGCCTTCGACTCAGGTCATGATCCCAGGGTCCTGGGATCGAGCCCCACATCGGGCTCTTTGCTCAGTGGGGAGCCTGCTTCCCTTCCTCTCTCTCTGCCTGCCTCTCTGCCTACTTGTGATCTCTGTCTGTCAAATAAATGAAATCTTAAAAAAAAAAACAATATGTCTTGCTAAAATTAAAATGTACTCCAAAATCTAGAATAAGCAGTTTTGCACTTGGCAGAGGAAAGGGTTTTGTGTGTGTGTGTGTGTGTGTGTGTGTGTGTGTGTGTGTATGATGGTTTCAGGGGGAGGCAGATATTAGGAAGGAGATGGAGGGAGAGGGAAGGGGAAGAGAGGAAAGAAACTAGAAAATGTGAGAGAAGGGACATCAACCGGTCTGAGGGAGGCACCAGGGGGACAAGGGTAAAGGTTGCCAGGGGAAAGGAAATGGCACCATCTGAACTTGTTGAGGGTGGACTATAGGAGAGGATCTTTCTGTAAACCTGCATTAGTGAGTGGGCTGGCCTCAGTCTGTTATAAATCAGTGATTCACATCAGCCAATGTTGGAAATGATTCTTTATCTGGGATACTAAAGGGAGAGAGGAGAGAAGAGAAGGAATTTGCCCCAGTCTCGTTACTTTAAAAGGAGTCATTTAAGTTAAATTTGAAGCAAGCTTCCAAAGTCTTTGTGTAGTACAGATAGAAGGCTTAAAATGCAAATGACCAGTTGTCAACAATTGGTTTGGACTGAATTTTTATGAGGTCATATGTTTAGCCTCACACTTTAACAATTGGTATGTATGTATTTATACATTTTTAAAATATTTTATTTATTTATTTGACAGACAGAGATCACAAGTAGGCAGAGAGGGAGGAAGCAGGCTCCCTGCTGAGCAGAGAGCCTGATGTAGGGCTCGATCTGAGGACCCTGAGACCATGACCTGAGCCAAAGGCAAAGGCTTAACCCACTGAGCCACTAAGGCACCCCTATTTATACATTTTTTTATTGAAGTAATCTCTGTGCCCAATGTGGGGCTGGGACTCACAAGCTGGGGATCAAGAGTTGCATGCTTTTCTGACGGAGCCATCCAGGCCCCCCCCAGTTGGTATTTATATTAGCTCTTTGTAGATTTATGGAGGACTTAAATGGCATAATCTAGTTTCATCTGCTAAAGCCACGTTAATATCAGCCAATCAACGAGTGAAAGTTGCTAAAGGATTATTTGAAACGATGGCAATAAGAAACAATGCACTTCAAGGATTATGTGAACTCAAATCCCAAATTGTAAGGGAAAGGCTAACTAATTTTCAATGTTCTCTACATCATGGTTTGATAATCCTCTAATTCGGTTTCTGTACATCTCCATTGGCGTTCACATTCGCGGAAACTCAACGTTTAACACCTTGTACCATTTTTCAGGATCACAGTTTATCTGGACCATGCCAGGAGCCAACTACATACCTGAACGGAAATCCGTGGCAAAAGCGAGGGTTTTGGACTTTTCCACTACGGGGGTGGTGAGGGGCTGCGCGGGAAAGGCTGGGGCTTTCCTAGTGAGGGACGCACGTCTCACTAGCGAGTGGTCTCCCAGGTGGAAATCATCCCAATCCTGTGCTTTTTCTTTCTGGCTTCTGCACCTCCTGCAGGAATGTAGCAAGGGCACATCCTAAAGGAGCAGACATACTTATTGCCTTACACTAGCCAAACAAATATCTTGGCTCTATCGCTTTCTCCAAGGCACTTTCACCTCACACTTCTAAAGCTTTAGGATTTACCTGAAGGGTTCTGGTGATTTGATTCCACAGCAAGGGTGCATTTCCAAGTCAACTCTCAACGAGGAACTTGGCACAAGACTTTTGTTGAAATGTCCATCGTGACAGTGACGAGGAGTGGTTCTTGCGAACAAAGAGCCTTATTATTACTACACAAAAATCTCAGGCTCTGCCCGCACCCGACCTTTATCCCCCCACGCCCGGGGATTCTCAAACTTCTAGGTGTGACCAAGGCCAAGGACTACAAAACAGAGAATTCTGGGGGAAGGAAGTGACGACATGGCGCAAAGCATGCTGGGCTCAGGTGGGCGCCGCTGGAGTGACTCCTTCCTCACCTCGTGGTTGCAGCGTACCGTTGGCTGCTAGGAGTTCTAGCTGGTATTTTTCTCCTTTGTGGGGATTAAACGTTAAGTGCCACCAGGTTTGGGTGCTGTTTTAAGTATCGTGCAGCTGCAAGCTAGGCAACGGAATCTGCGCTCTAGAGCATTCGCTGCTGCCCCGTGGTTCGTTCATCCTCCAAGAGGAGATTGTCAAATCCTAGGCCTCTCCCTGACGGGATCCAGCGGAGGAACAGCTGGAGAGCCAGTGGGTGGATATCAAAGGAATTTTCTTCTTCAGTTTTGGCTAAAAATGGTGTGGAGTGAGCTCCTCTGATCGCAGGGGAGCAGAGTTAAAGGGTTTGAGCCTCTGCTGACCGGAGTTCAAAGCCAGAGTGAGGGCGATCTGGAATGGTCCGGGGTGGTGGAATAGAGAAGTAAGCCGCAGGGGTTACCCCGGGCTGGGCCCCATGGCACCTCGGTGTTTCCTTGGCTTTCAGATAGAATTGTGAATATCCGCTGTTTTCCTGCTATGTAGCTTGAGGCAAATCACAGGTGTTCTCTATCTCTAGGATGGCCGTTGCTTGAGTGGAACATATATATTAACCCGAACTGGTGGTGGTTTTATAGCTAGCCAGCTGGCAGCCATGAACGAATGGATGAGGAAAGGCCCCTTAGAATGGCAAGATTACACGTACAAAGAAGTCAAAGTGACAGCCAGTGAGAAGGACTATAAAGGATGGGTGTTAACCACAGACCCAGTTTCTGCCAAGTAAGTGTCCTCCTCCCCTGAAATTTTTTTTTTTTTTTAAGATTTTATTTGATACAGAGAGAGAGACACAGAGATCACAAGTAGGCAGAGAGGTAGGCGGAGAGAGAGGGAGAAACCGGCTCCTTCCCGGGCAGAGAGCCCGATTCAGGGCTCGATCCCAGGACCTTGAGATCATGACCTGAGCTGAAGGCAGAGGCTTAACCCTCTGAGCCACCCAGGTGCCCCCCGCCCCCCCCCCCCCCCCGCCCTGAAATCTTAATGACACTCCTTTGTGCTGCCTATGTTATGTCCAGGCTAAGGAAGTAGATAAATGAAAGGCTAGTTATTCACCCCTAAGAATTGTATTGCCTTTGAATTGAAGTGTTGTTCTAAGTATGGATTACCTTGGCAGACCAGGGGAGTTTGTAGAAGTGAGACACTTTTTTTGTTACTACATTTTTATTTTTAAAAAGATTTTATTTATTTATTTGACAGACAGAGATTACAAGTAGAGAGGCAGGCAGAGAGAGGAAGGGAAGCAGGCTCCCTGCTGAGCAGAGAGCCCGATGTGGGGCTCAATCCCAGTACCTGGGATCATGCCCTGAGCCGAAGGCAGAGGCTTTAGCCCACTGAGCCACCCAGGCTCCCTTTGTTACTACATTTTTATTAGAAAATCTCAAACACACCTAAAAGTACAGAGAATAGTATAGAAGATACTAGCCTTACCTTCCCCTTCTAAATATCTTTAAGCCAGTTCTAGATATATAATTTTGTTCGTAAATACCTCAATATATCTTTTGGCACATAAGGATTCTTTAATAACCACACTAACACTATAATACCTAACAATAGTAATAATAACTTCATTACTAACAGTCTCTTTTTAGATTTGCCTGGTTGTCTCAAATATCTCTTTCATTTGTTTATCAGTTTGGTTGATATGTCTCTTAAGTATCTTAATCTATGCCTGCATTTTCTCTTTTTAGTTTTCCATGTCATTTATTTGTTGAAGAAATAGAATCATTTGTCCTATAGAATTGAACACATTCTGGATTTAGCTTATTGCATTATCATGGTGTAGCTTAATATGTTCTTTTATCTTCCATATTTCCTATAAACTGGTATTCCTATCTGGAAGTTTGATTAGGATCAGATTTGGCTTTTTGCAAGACTGATTTAAAGGTGGTGATACTCACACTTTTAATTTTGAAATGATTTTAGATTTACAGAAAAGAGTACAGAGAGGACCCATCTACCCAGCTTCCTCTGATGTTGGCATCTCACCTAACCATGGTACATTCCTCAAAACTAACACTGTACATTAACTAAACTGCTATCATTTGGATTTTAACAGTTTTCCACTAATTGTTAGCCTTTTTCTGTTCCAGGATCCAATCTAGGATCCAACATTATGTTTAATCGTCATGTGTCCTTAGTCTCCTCTGCTCTGTGACAATTTTTCATTCATTCCTTGTTTTTCATGACTTTGACACCTTTAAGGAGTTCTGGTGAGGTATTTTGTAGAGGTAGAGTGTCTCTCAATTTGGGTTTGTGTGATGCTTTCTCATAAATAGCCTGGGATTTTAGGTTTGGGGAGGAGTACCAAGGAAGTGAAATTCAGTGACATCACATTATATATTTTATTTAGTTAGGATTTTTGCATTTGTATTCATGAGTGAGATTAACTTGTAGTTTTATATTTTAACCCTCTTCTCTGCTTTTCATATCAAGATTATATTAGCCTCACTAAATGAGTTAAGGCACAGTTTCTCTTTTATAGTCTCTAGAAGAATTTGGTTAGGTTAGAAATGTTTGAACCTTGGGGTGCCTGGCTGGCTTATTTGGTGGAGCGTGCAACTCTTGATCTTAGGATTGTGGGTTTGAGCCCCACATTTGGTGTGGAGATAACTTAAAAATAAAATCTTAGGGATGCCTGGGTGGCTCAGTTGGTTAAGCGGCTGCCTTCGGCTCAGGTCATGATCCCAGCGTCCTGGGATCGAGTCCCACATCGGGCTCCTTGCTCAGCAGTGAGCCTGCTTCTCCCTCTGCCTGCCACTCTGTCTGCCTGTGCTCTCTCTCTCTATCTGACAAATAAATAAATAAAATCTTTAAAAAAAAAAATCTTAAAAAAAAAAGTTTGAACTTTGGAAATTGTATATAATTGTTGGTAAAACTTCTAGGCCTTTTTTACCCCCTCCATGGGAAAATATTTTAAAATACTTAGTTTTTATGGAAGATTATAGGACTATTTATATTCTTTTTTTGACTCAGTAGTAGAAATTTGTATTTTCTAGGAAGTTTTCTGTTTTAGTTTTCAAGACTATTGGCATAAATTTTTTCCTAGTACTTTAAATTGCCAATCTTTGCTACCTTCTTCCTAATATCTGTTTGTGTCTTTTTTCTCCATTCTGATCAGTCTTGCCTGAGTTTTGTGAATTTTTACATTTTTTCTTAAAGAACCAACATTTGGCTTTGATGATCATCTTATTAACGCTTTTATATTCTATTTCATTAATTGTGTGCTTTGTTATTTTCTTTGGTCTGCTTTGAAGCCAGGTTGCTCTGTTGTTTAACTCTAAAATTAAGTCTATACCCTTTCTTCCTTTCCAATACACATTTAAGCCTTTTATAACATTTCAGTGCTTTAACTGCAGCCCGCAATGATTGGCTTTAGGCTAGACAAAAGAGTTTAGACGTGTAGGATCCTCAGTGAATACTTACTGAATGAGTACAAACATTTGGTGGTGAGGGGATTATTTTTAAACAGGGAAGTTCTTATTCCCGTTGGGGCTGTTGGGGCTGGCGATGCTTCTTTATTCCATTGCTTCTTTTGTAGTTTTATGGGCCTTTATATTTTTCTTTTGCAAATCTGCGCTGAACTTAACTTTTCCACCCAAGTATTGTCCTTGTGAACTTCCTGGAAGATGGCAGCATGTCTGTGACTGGAATTATGGGCCATGCTGTGCAGACCGTTGAAACTGTGAACGAAGGGGACCACAGAGTAAGAGAGAAGCTGATGCATTTGTTCACATCTGGAGACTGCAAGGCCTACAGCCCTGAGGATCTGGAGAAGAGAAGGAATAGCCTAAAGAAATGGCTTGAGAAGAACCACATCCCCATCACAGAACAGGGAGATTCACAAAGGACTCTGTGTGTGGCTGGGGTTCTGACTATAGACCCGCCTTATGGTCCAGAAAATTGCAGCAGTTCTAATGAGATTATTCTATCCCGTGTTCAGGATCTTATTCAAGGACATCTTGCAGCTTGCCAATGAGAGGCCAAGAACTATGGATTCATCGATTGAAATAACACTTCATTTTTATTTTTTCCTTCATAAAATGTTTTGAATGTTAAATCCACCGTATTATAAGACTTCAAAGCCACACTATTGTGTGTGTGTGTGTTTGAGTTTTAATTTTCTGTTATTTTGGAAAAATCAAGTGGGTTTGGATGTGGATTATAAGTGTTAATAAATAAGCAAACTATGGCAAGGTTAGCCTCACATGCAACAAAATAGCACAAGGACGGACGTTAAATTCTGTCTTTTTTGGTGGGAGTACACCTCCATTTTTTT
>RCUC01147702.1:0-17798 GCA_003697995.1 Taxidea taxus jeffersonii | reverse complement strand
TCTGTTTTTCCTTCTCCCTCTGCTCCTACCCTTGTGTTTGCTGTCTCTAAAATAAGTAAATAAAACCTTAAAAGAAATAAAAAAAGAAGACTCTCCCATTGAAATAAAAAAGTTTGCATTGGATAAGGTGGAGGCTATGAAGAAGGGGTTTCTTCCTGTTGTTGGGGCATCTGTTGCTCAGGTTAGAAGCTGCTTCCAGAGCAGGACCACTGCCCTAGTTTGGAAAAAGCTTCTCTGTCTGTGTTCTGAGGCCCCTACCTGGAGATATTTCAAAAGGGAAGACACAAGAAGAGGATCTGTGAGATATTCCAATAATGGTATACAGACAGTCACTGAAGACCAGATTAAGACCCTACTACAGACCATGTGGCTTTTCAGGAATTGTGCAAGTTTTAAAAATCTTAAGTAAAATGATGCTACAGGCAGAAGTGTCACTGAAGCATAACAATATATCATTATGGGCTTTGCAATTTACCTCACTTCCAATGGATTTACAACACTACTTGCAAAAAAAAGTTAAAAATCCCTTTCTTTTATGAGAGTTGATTTCTTACAAAAAGAGTATGACGCCTAGGTTGTTACAAATTTGAACTTAATTATAAAACTTATGGAGAGGAATAGTGTTTAGTCCAGATTATTCCAATTCATCATTCAAAAAATATCTTGTGAATGTATTTGGATAAGCCAGTAGCTCTCCACAGTGGTATGCTAAAGAGTCATCTGCAGGGAGTGCGGGGGCACCTGGGTGGCTCAGTCAGTTAAGCATCCTACTCTTGATCTCAGCTCTTGATCTCAGGGTCCTGAGTTCAAGCTTCACATTGGGTTGTAGGGCAAGGAGCCTACTGAAGAGAAGAGAAGAAAAGAGAAGAGAAGAGAAGAAGGAGGAGGAGGAGAAGAAAAGAAATCACCTGGGGTTTGGTTGTTAAGCAAATTCCTACCCCAGATCCAGACGTTCTGATTATAGAGATTGGGGGTGGACCTCGGGGATTTGCATTTTAGAGTTAGTTTCTTTTTTTCAAGTAGTTCAGAACAAAAGATGGAAAGACCCTCCTTAGAAAAATATTGCTTAGGAGCAAGTCAGGATTAGTCAATCAGAGAAACCTTCAAACTTACTTCCATTCATTTGCTCATTCCCTCCGTTTCTTTTGAGTACCTAATTCACTGAACATTTCTGGTGCCCTACCTTTGAACTTGGTACTGTGGGACATAGTTAATACAAGGAGACTCTGTTCCTGCTTGAAGGCACTTCTGTCTAATGCCTGGGACAGATATTCATATCTATACAAATGACAATGTCAGGTTTAAGTACTGCATTGTAGAAATGATATGGGTGTCAAAGAGTACCTCAGGGGTCGAGAAGAAGTCTTTCCCATGTGAGCTGGCTGGCACTGGTCTGTGAAAGGGCTGGGACATTGCCTGGGACCTGACTGATGAGAATGAGCAGGATACTTGAGATGCAGGAACAGTGTTACTGAATATCCTCTTTATTGTGCAAGAATATTATTATCATCTATAAGCTTATACTAAAGATAGCAGAGTGGTAAAGCACGGCCAGGAATGAAAAGTATAATCTCATGAGCTGCTGTCAGAGGAGAAATAAAAGATGCGGAGCCAGAAGTTCCTGAATCAGCAACATTGTCCCCTTGTTTTTTCAATATTCTGATCCCCCCCTGGACTCTTCCTTCCTTTGCTAAGTTGATAAAGAGTAGATATGCTTGACATGACTTGTTTGTTATGCATAACCTGTTTTCCTCATAGATCGGTATCTGTTTCATCCAGCTGCCTTCAAAAAGTCAAAATCATGATAAGACGTATGACAGGTAGGGACCATTAGCACTGAAGAAGAGGATTAGGACTGTTTGAAGCCAGGCGAGGGAGATCGATCAAATCAAACATCACTTACTTAACAAAGAGATCTGTATTCCTCACACCCATGTTTAGACATGGTATTTTTCTTAGCTGTCTTTTGCCCGTTTCATTATGTGAAAGAAATTTTAATCCAGCTACTTTGCTCCCCTGCCCCAGCCCTGATTGCCAGTTTCCTACAAAGCCTCAGAAACCAAATATTTAAAGTATTATGTCACTGAGTGTGTAGAGAAGTGGCATTTTTCTACTGCCATACTTTCTGATAAAGGACACAGACTCTGAAGCCAGACAGTTGTTTTTTTTTTTTTTTTAAAGATTTTATTTAATTTTATTTGAGATAGAATGAGAGTGAGAGAGAGAGAGAGAGAGCAGGGGGAGCAGCAGGCAGAGGGAGAAGCAGACTTCCTGCCGAGCTGGGAGCGCGATGAGGGGCTTGATCCCAGGACTCCCTGAGTGAAGGCGGACACTTAACTGACTGAGCCACCCAGGTGCCCCAACAATTGGTTTTTAAACCTTAGGTCAATCACTTTCTGTCTATATATGTGTATATCTATCTATATATGTGTAGCTCTGGCAAACTTACTTAACTTTAGGGACCTCAGTTTCCTTATCTGTAAAGCAGACATAAATAGGATTCTTATGATGATTAATGAATCCATACATATAAAAGCACTTTGAACAGCCCATAGCAAGGGCTCAGTCATTGTCAGCTATGGTCATGAACGCTGATGTTAAGGAAGATACACAAGGACAAGTTTCATAGGATATATAGGTAGACTGAAGAGGTATTAATATATAACTATACTATACTATATATATACTATACTATAACTATATTATATATAAAAATAAATATATGAATATAAAATTATATATTATATGTATAATGTATAATTATAGCTGAAAATCAGCTATAAAATGGGGCTAAAAATTATTCAACCCCCCCAAGAAAATTATATCTTCTCTTGTAACAGATAAATATTAGACTGTAAGGATGCATAATATAAAATCAATAAAGACACATTCTAAATATGAGAATAACAAGAATAGGGATGTAAAAGTACTGGAGAGGAGAAGTCTAGTACAAAAACGTGTACGTGGTGTCTTATGTGCATGCAATGGGTAGACCACTCATTTGCCTCTGAGCTTTCCGGTCATCACTTCAGAAAAGGAGAACAGGGTCAGTTACAAGATAAAAAGACACCAAAAAGACACAATTACTTATACAATTACCTGCACCATTGTGATTCAAGGGGACACCCACCAGATCAGTTTAGTCTGAGAATTAGTGATGCAATATGCAACGTCTTCAGAATCTTCTCAGCTATGGAACTCCAGGGTTTCATGAGGTTGCTCTGATAATGGGGTCCTCGAATCATCCCCACGGGGCACTTCAGCAATGCAGTTCCAGGACGAGATGGATTGTGTGGCCCGTGTAGACAGGTGCTTGGCTGCCTCACCATCTTGACTCATCGAGAGGAAGATGTTACAATGCCTGGAACACCCAAAACTTCTCTCCCGTCCCAAGTTGTTTGATTTCTTAAAAGCCAATCACAACTGTTCTCTCATTTAATCCTCAGAAAACTCTGAGAGAGGGATCATCAAACCCATTTTACAGATAAGGACACTGAGTCCAAGAGTACTTAGACAGCTATAAGATGGTGGGAGAGGATGGAGGAGCTGGCTCCCAGAGCGCAACTGGACCCTCAGCCCTGACCCAGTTCCAGACGTCTCTGAGCCCTGCTCCCTCTGCCTCACTGCTCAGCCACTCGTTTATCCACCAACATCTGATTTTTATGCCTACAGCTCCATTGAAACTGCTCTGGCAAAAGCCACAAATGCTATTTTATTTTCAGATCCAGTGACCTTTATCTCAGCTTGCCTTTTTTTTTTTTTTAAATTTGAAACAATCAGTTATTTACTCCATGGCATTCTGTTCTTCTTTGGTTTGGGGAGTACTAAATTCTCCTGGTCCTCCTCCTCCTTTCCTATCACTTCTACTCATTAGCCCTTATAAGCACCTCCTTTACCTGCCTCCTAAATGTTGGGGTCCCCAGGGTTCCATCTTTGGTCCTCTCTTCATACTCCCCCAGAGAGCCCATCCTCTCGCATGAATCAGCTGCTATCCTGAAAACGGTAATCCCCAAATGTACAGAGTCGAGTCACATCCTGTATGAGGTTGAGTTCTAAGATCAGGGTCTGAGGAAAAACAACGTTTCTTCAACATGAGGCTTGTTCATTGTTTTCGTTTTCAGTTGAATAAGATAAAACAGTTGGCTCAAATTGGGAGTTATTATGTAGAAAAAACTGTTTTTTTTTACAGACTGGAATTCTACTTGGAATGGTGAGGTGGTCATAGTGTGAGGACATATGAGGGAAATGAGACCATCTGAAGGAGGAGCAGGTCCATACCTCCCATTTCACTGCCTGCTTAGAGCCTACTGCTATGGGGTAAAATAAATGGCAAAGAGGAAATTCTTCCCCTCTCTCTGTTATTTATTTAAGACCAAGCACACAGGTGCATTTGCAGGCATTTACGATGACTCCATGCATCTCCATTGTCTGACCCCTGGACATTTTCCTTTGGTTTTCCCACAAGATTTCAAACTTAACATGCCCACTATTTCTCATCTTTACTTCCCCCTCAGTTTTACTTGGATAGAGCAAGATATCCACTCTTTAATTGCCATTATAAATATATTCCCAATTTCAGTGGCTTAAAAAATAAAAATCTATTTCTAATCTGTGTCCCATTGCAAGGTAATCCAGGAGGTGGAGGGTGCAATGTGGCCCAGGAGGCCCACTCTCTATGTCATTCAGGGATCCAGACTCAAGAAGGTTCTGCCATCTTCCATAGGTAGCTTCCAAGAGTGCTTTGGTATTAACACGCAGTCAGGAAAGGGGGTAGGAGAGAGCATGGCAAGGGCACGTCTGTGTGTTAGTATCACACCACTTCTACTCCCTCTCCACCAGACTACCTGGATGCCAGGGGAAGAGTTCCCAGCCAGCACCAAGTCAGCACCACAAGAGGGAGCATAGCACCACCCTTCTTTCCGTGGAGAGGTCATCATCTGTTGTTCTCCCTTCCCGTTCCTAATTTGTTCTTCCACCAGTATTTTCTGAGTCTCAGTTTTCTCTTTTGTTAAAAGGGCCAACAACTGTGCTCTTCACAGGGGTTGCTGTGAAAAGTGAGAAAACTTGTGTAAAGCAATTAGAATGACTTACAATTAGTACTGACTTACTGCTGATGCTCCCAAGAGGGTTAACTATTCCTGTTATTAATTAGTTGCCGGACTTTATTACCTGCCCTGTTATACCAACCTAGAAACTATTGACCTCATCACCAACTGCCAATGAGCCAGTGAGTCCTACTTACAGAGTTAAAAAAATACATACATATTTATGTGTCTTTAAAGCAAGAAATAGATGTTTCTGATATGAAAATCAGAACATATGGGTTTGGACATTTTTTTTAAAAGGGAACAAAAGCCATGCCCCCTGGGGGATCTATTGTATTCATATGGCCTCAACTGCCATCTTTAAAATGGGTCCTATATGCCAGATGGACTTAACAGATATATTCAGAACATTTCATCTTAAAACAGTGGAATACACATTCTTTTCAGGTGTACATGGAACATTCTCTAGAATAGATCACACATTAAGCCACAAAACAAGCCTCAGCAAATTCAAGAAGATTGAAACCTTACCATGCACCTTTTCTGACCACAGTGCTATGAAACTCGAAGTAAAAATTTGGAGAGAGCAGGCTCCTGGGTGCCTGGGTTGGTTGAGCGTCTGCCTTCAGCTCAGGTCATGATCCTAGGGACCCAGGATCGGGTCCCACATTGGGCTCCCTACTGATGCTTCTCCCTTTCTCATTCCTCCTGCTTGTGTTCTCTCTTTCTGTCAAATAAACAAATAAAATCTTAAAAAAAGGAAAAACAATCTGGAGAGAGCACAAATACATGGAGGTTGTATAACATGCTATTGGGTCAACCAGGAAATAAAAGAAGAAATTTAAAAAATACATGGAAACAAATGAAAACAAAAACACAACAATCCAAAACCTTAGGGATACAGCTAAAGTGGTGGAAAGAGGGAAGTTTATAGCAATACAGGCCAACCTCAAAAAGCAAGAAAAATAACAAATAACAACCTAACCTTATACCTAAAGGAGCTAGAAGAACAACAAATGAGGCCTAAAGTCAGCAGAAGGAAGTAAATAATAAAGATTAGAGCAGAAATAAATGGTATAGAAACTAAAAGAGTAGAACAGATCAATGAAACTGGGAGTTGGTTCTTTGAAAAAAATCAATAAAATTGATAAACCTCTAGCCAGGCTTATCAAAAAGAAAAGAGGAAGGACCCAAAGAAATAAAATTACAAACGAGAGAGGAGAAATAACAACTAATACCACAAAAATACAGTTATATGAGAATATTATGAAAAAAAGAGAAAATAGGAAAATATTATAAAAATATTATTAGAAAGAATATTATGAAAAATATAGTTAAAAGAGAATATTATGAGAAGAAGAAACAGGTAAATTCTTAGAAACATATAAAGTACCAAAAGTGAAACAGGAATAGAAAATTTAAGCAGACTGATAACCAGCAAAAGAAATTGAGTCAGCAGCAGCAGGGAAATACATATCAAAACCACAATGAGATACCACCTCACACCAGTCAGAATAGCAAAAATTAACAAGTCAGGAAATGACAGATGCTGGCGAGGATGCGGAGAAAGGGGAACCCTCCTACACTGTTGGTGGGAATGTAAGCTGGTGCAACCACTCTGGAAAACAGCATGGAGGTTCCTCAAAAAGTTGAAAATAGAGCTACCCCATGAATCAGCAATTGCACTACTGGATATTTACTCTAAAGATACAAATGTAGTGATCCAAAGGGGCACGTGCACCTGAATGTTTATAGCAGCAATGTCCACAATAGCTAAAGTATGGAAAGAACCTAGATGTCCACCAACAGATGAATGGATAAAGAAGAGGTGGTATATATATACAATGGAATACTATGTAGCCATCAAAAGAAATGAAATCTTGCCATTTGCGACGACATGGATGGAACTAGAGAGTATTATGCTAGCGAAATAAGTCAATCAGAGAAAGACAACTATCATATGATCTCCCTGATATGAGGAAGTGGAGATGGCAACGGGGGAGGTTTGGGGGGTAAGAAAAAAATAAGTGAAACAAGATGGGATCGGGAGGGAGACAAACCATAAGAGACTCTTAATCTCACAAAACAAACCAAGGGCTGCTGGGGGTAGGGAGGTAGGGAGAGGTGGTAGGGTTATGGACATTGGGGAGGGTATGTGCTATCATGAGTGCTGTGAAGTGTGTAAACCTGGCGATTCACAGACCTGTACCCCTGGGGCTAATAATACATTATATGTTTATAAAAAATTTTAAAAATTATTAAAAAAAAAGAAATTGAGTCAGTCATTGAAAAACTCCCAACAAACCAAAGTCCAGGACCATATGGTTTTACAGGCAAATTCTACCAAACATTTAAAGATGAGTTAATATCTATTCTTCTCAAACTATTCCAAAAAACAGAAAATGAAGAAAAACTTCCAAATTCATTCTATGAGGCCAGCATTACCTTGATACCAAAAGCAGATAAAGACACCACTTAAAAAAAGAACTACAGGCTAATATCTCTTATGAACATAGATGCAAAAATTCTCAACAAAACACTAGCAAACTGAATCCAACGATGTATTAAAAAAATCATTTAACACAGTCAAGTGGGATTTTGCAAGTGTGGTTCAATATTTTCAAATCATTCAATGAGATGCATCACATTAATAAAAGAAAGGATAAGAACCAGAAGATTATTTCAATAGATGCAGAAAAAGCATTTCATTGACCATCGCAATTTTTTCCCCAGATATGTCTCCTGAGACTAAGGAAACAAAAACAAAAATAAACTTTTGGAACTTCATCAAGATAAAAAAACTTCTGCACAGCAAAGTAAACAACAAAACTTAAAGACCACCTATGGAATGGGAGAAGATATTTGCAAATGGCATATCTGATAAAGGGTTAGTATCCAAAATCTGCAAAGAACTTATCAAACTCAACACCCAAAAAACAATCCAGTTAAAAACGGGCAGAAGACATGAATAGATATTTTTCCAAAGAAGGCATCCAAATGGCCATTAGACACATGAAAAGATGTTAAACATCACTTATCATCAGGGAAATACAAATCAAAAACTGCAATGAGGTATCACCTCACACATCAGAATGGCTAAAATTAATAACACAAGAAAAAAACAAGTGTTGGCAAGGATGTGGAAAAAGGGGAACCCTTGTGCACTATTGGTGGGAATGCAAACTGGGGCAGCCACTACGGAAAACAGTATGGCAGTTCCTCAAAAAGTTAAAAATAGAACTACCCTATAACCTGTCAGCCACTCTACCAGGTATTTAGCCAAAGAATACAAATACACAAATTCAAAGGGACAGATGTGCCCCATGTTTATAGCAGCATTATTTACAGCAGCCAGATTATGGAAACAGCCCAAGTGTCCATCCATTGATTAATGGATAAAGAAGAAGTGGTATGTATACACAATGGAATATTTATTCAACCCCCTCCCAAAGAATGAAATCTTGCCATTTGCAACAACATGGATGGGTGGAGCTGGAGAGTATGATGCTAAATGGAATAAGTCAGAGAAGGACAAATGCCGTATAATTTCACGCATATGTGGAATTTAAGAAACAAAACAACTGAGCAAAAATGGGGGAAAAAAGAGATAAACCAAGAAACAGACTCTTAACTATAAAGGATAAATGGATAGTAACCAGATGGGAGGTTGGGGTGGGGGATGGGTGAAACAGGTGATGGGGATTACAGAGCATGCTTGCTGTGATGAGCACCAGGTGCTGTATGGAAGTGTTAATCATTATGCTCTCCATCTGAAACATTACATTGTATGTTAACGAACCGGAATTTAAATACAATTTTTTAAAAAAGGGTCTTGTATGACTGGATTCAAACTCCCAGCTGGCAGGGATCTACAAAAGTCTCCTTGTTCCTTCATTTTAAAGATTTTTATTTATTTATTTGAGAGAGAGATTGAGATCACAAGTAGGCAGAGCAGCAGGCAGAGAGAGAGGGGGAAGCAGGCTCCCTGCTGAGCAGAGAGCCCGATGTGGGGCTCGATCCTGGGACCCCGGGATCATGACCCCAGCCGAAGGCAGAGGCTTTAACCCACTGAGCCACCCAGGTGCCCCTGTTCCCTCATTTTAAAACCAAGGAAACCACAGCCTGCTTGTGACAAGGCTGGCACTCAAATCTAGGTCTTTTGACTCGAGTCAAGTGCTCCATTGGACTTAGCTCCTCCCACCTAAGAACGTCCATATATTCCTCTTGATTCTCATCCTGTTTACCTCCTAGGAATGTCACAGAAAAATGAAGTTAGCAAAACCATCCAGGCAACTCCTCTTCCTTGTCCTCATAGTTGTTGGTTGTTGTCTGTGAGGTGAAAATGACTGCCTTATGAATGTCCTGTAATCTCCTCCTCTGGGTACACGCCAGTGAAGATTCCAGAGCACTAGATTCCCCCTCCTCTTAATTGGGTTCCTCAGATTTCCCCAAACCAGGGCCACCTCCCTTCCTGCTTCTAATTCTGACCAGCAGATGGCGCTGTGAGCCAGTCTGGGAAGATACCGAGACCAAACGCACTCAAGCCCCCCGCAAAACCGTGCCTTGATGGCACAGGCAGGCTCACCCTCCGTTTCTGGGGTTCCAGGGCTCACAGCGAGGGTGAGCTGGTCCAGGATGGTGTGGCAGAGGCTGCCGGTTCACCACTGAGCTTGCTGCGTCTCCTCCTGGGCACATGACTGGACTATATCTCTTGGTTCTGTTGTAGTGACGGAGCTGTGGCCAGGGTCGTGTGGGAGAAAGTGATCTTCCCCACTTCCAGCCTTGGCCAGTGAAAGTCTCCTGGCTTCCTCCCCCCAGTCCCCCGCCCCGTCCTCTAGCTTGGTATCAATGCCCAAGATGACCTTGGAAATCGTAAGAGGAAGGTGGCAGAGTTGGCACTTACCGGGGTCCCTGAATGATTTCATGGAGCTGAGGACCCTCCCTGATTTGTACCCACACTGGGGTGTTATGTGAGTATGAATTACTGAAGTCCCCTATGGTTGAATCTGTTGGGCCAGGAGAACCCACTCCCTGCCCTCCTGGAGCTCGTGGCAGAGCAGAGGGAGACAGAAATGCTCACAAACAACTAGTTATTGGAATTGATATTGAGTGGGGGCAAAACAAGGGAGGAAATCCATTTTTAAAAGCTTAAACTGGGTTTATAAGCTGAAGAGATTTAATGAGTAGCTGGAGGGAATTGCAGGGGAGGAACCAAAGCATTCCAGACAGGGGATGGGTAGGCACAGAGACAAGGAGAGGTGAATCAGGGCTGTAAACAGGAGGAATGCAAGTACTCTGCCATAGCTGGGCTGAGAGCCGGCGAACCAGGTGAGGCTCACCGTTGCTGAGTCTCCTTGTTCTTAACATGGCTACCTGGCTGTGCTGGGGGCCACACTGTGCCAGATGACACGATGAGTTGTGTGACAAGAACCTGCCTACACACCTTACTAGGAGCAAATGAGGCAGCTCCTGTTTTGGTCTGAGTGGTGTACAGATGAAGTATCAGGCTCGGGTTTGTGAGCGACACAAGAATAATGAGTCAATATCCTTTACTTGTACCAAATGGTCATCTTTCTGTTTCTATCACCTCGTGTTTCTCTAAAGAGCATTAACGTGGGCTCCATGTGCCCTTATTACCCAAGTCAAATGTTTTTCCCTGTCTGATTTTAACCCTCTGACCTACAGAAACAAAAATGCCAACAGGTAATTCCCTTTCAGACCACTGGTATTGGAGAAAGAAAAGTGAGTTGTTATCTTTCTGAGAATGGAGGTGAATGCCCTTCCGCCTGGTGCTACTCCCTATTTTGGGGGTGAGGAGTATCCAAAATTGGGTGTGCAAGTGAATCCACTGAGGGGCAGGGCAAAGAAAACACTGAAACTTCCACTTAAAAAAAATTATGTAAGAACACTTAACATGAGATCTCCCCTCTTCACAAATTTTGAAGTGCACAATACAGTATTGTTACCTATGGGTAGAATGTTGTACAGGACATCTCTTTATGTGTATTTTTTACAGATTTATTTATTTAGAGAGCACACATGAGTGAGTGGGAGGTGGGGGCCAGAGGAAGAGGGGGAGAGAGAATTCTGGAGCAGACTTCCTGCTGAGCATGAAGCCTGACTCAGGGCTCAGTCCCAGGACCCTGAGGTCATGACCCCAGCCCAAATCAAGAGCTGGTCATTCAACTGACTGAGCTACCTAGGTGCCCCATCTTTGTGTGTGTGTGTTTTTAATCTAAGCCATACTTAATATGTAATAATGCAGATGAAAAATGTGTAAATAAAGATATGGATATGGAAGGTACCTGATTTTATCAGGTAAGCAATCAACAAAGTTTGGGGAACATATACCCTAGGTGTCTGCATGTTCCAGGTTCCTCCTAAAGTCCCGCAGGACAGGCGTTCTCTCCTTACCCTCAGGTGAGCAGCTGCACACCATCTGTAGGAGGAACCTAGGGAAGTGAGCCTCTCCTGTCTCCTCCCCTGCAGCCCATTCCTTGGCTCCAGTCCATGTCTGCTTATCTTGTTCTGGCAGACCTTTTGGTCCTGAAGTCTGCTCCTATCCAGTCGAGTACTTTCCCTCCTGTCTGGTGACTTCATTGTTACCTTTCTTCTATCCTCCCCAGCCCTCGCTTCTGCCTCAGGAGGGGCACCGATCCTTACTGGTCTCAGAGACACCACCTCCTGACCTCCTCCTGCCCATAATCTCTAGCAGCCGGCTGCTGGCTTCTACCCCAGCCCTGTCTCCATAATATCTACATTCTGTCCCTAGGGAGTGTTGCCTCTCCTAGAGAGTATTTCCTTGATTTTGAAGGAATAGTAATTATACAATAATAACCATAGTGACAACTGCCATCTGTATGCTGCCAGTGCCCTGTGCTTTACAATAATCTTCAATGCTGACAACAACTCTTTGAGGGGAGGTCTGTCATTCCCACCTCTGGGATGACACAGTTGAGGCTGAGACTGTAAGCCTGAATATCTGAGCTGGGATTTGTACACAAATGACCTGTCTGCTACCGAAGTCTGGATCTTTCTGCCACACCCCAGAGCTTTTCTCACCAGTACCCAGCATAGCAGGCATTAGTTATGTCAAATCAGGACTCAAAGAGAAATATCCCCTTCCTCTCTAAGCACGCGATCTAATTTGCAGGCTGTGATCAAAATAAATAAACTAGATTGGTTGGAAATACTTGATGTTCATCTGGGGTGGACTCAAAATAATATTTCAGGGGTGCCTGGGTGGCTCAGTGGGTGAAAGCCTCTGCCTTCAGCTCAGGTCATGGTCACAGGGTCCTGGGATCGAGCCCCGCATCGGGCTCTCTGCTCAGCAGGGAGCCTGCTTCCCCCCTTTCTCTGCCTGCCTTTCTGCCTACTTGTGCTCTCTCTCTCTGTCAAATGAATGAATAAAATCTTAAAAAAATAATATTTCAAAGGAATTCTGAAGTCGAGAGCTTTGGGTAGTCCACAGGAGGGATGGGTTCCTCCACCTCCAGATAGTGGGTGCAGCAGCCCAGCCCTGCCAGGCTGTCACTGCCGGCAGCTCAGCCACACCCACAGCCATGGCCATGGCCACGGGCTGAGACAGACCCTCCCCAGCCACGGGCCTCTTGGGCCACGACACAATGTTTCCCTCTACTCTGCCTCACACCCCAGTTAATACCTGGGCGGATTTCACTTTCCACCTTTCAGGTTTGCCGTTGTCCCTCCAGTGGGATCCAAACCACAGATTTACTCGACGCTGTGGATTTGGACCAGACAGTGTCCTTGAGCAACACGTTTCTTCTATGCCCCCCCACCCCAGCTACTACCTGAAGAATGGAGCTGGTGGAGAGGAGAACATTGTTTCTTGGGAAATAGGCAGAGGCATGCTGAAAACCCGCTCCAGCTGCTCTTCACACTTGGGATACATCTAATGAGGACCTAATGCATCAACTGTCCTGAAACAGGGTGGGAGTCCCTTCCTTGCCAAAGGAAAGGTAACAACCCCTGGCTGCCTGTACATTTCCCCCACACAGATGGGGATGGCTAGGTGATTGAGGGTTTTAGAAAACATTCTTTCCTTGAAGTGAGTATCTAGCTGATGGTCCTGCTGCTGGTGTTTACTTCCAGGCCCTTCAGGGGAGGCTTTCTCTGAACCTTGTCTCCTAGAACCGAGACCGGGAGTAAGCGGAAGCTCTTATTTCGATTCTATTCCTATTGTCAATGCCCTCTTCAACGGCAGGCCAATCATTTGGTTTCTGCTGCCTTTGTCTTCCCACAAAAGGGATTTTGGGAGGTAATTCTCCAAGAAATCTCAAGTGGTTTCAATCAAACACTAGTTTTGATTCTTCATCTCTCTTCTTGCAGCTATTTTGAGTTTTGCTCTCCTTGGTTTGCAGAGGCTTATAAAAATGCATTAGTTTCCAGCTTCACAAGTGAGAGCAGAGGTTTCCAAAGAGCCAAGTGGGTTCTGGCTGAGGCTGGGTCAGTAATCAGCTTTGTTGGCCTTTGGCTCTGTCCACCTTGCTCTGAGGAGGTGCGTAGCATGAATGGAGATGCAGAAATGCTTTGTGGTGCCTCTATTCCAAGAAGAAAGGGGGCTCTGGAGGCCCACTCTCCAACCTTCGTTTCCACAGGTACTGACTGATTTGTTGGAGTTTTGAGCTCCAGTCAAGAATGGAGAATCTAATTGGATCTCTGTGCTAACCAACATATTCAGGGCTTGTGTACAGATTACTGAGTAATTTCTAACTTATCGTCCTGTAGTCTTTCTGGTGAATAAAGGGAAAGGGTGGCAGGAGCCTAGTTTTGTTTATCTTCAGTGGTGATGTCTTACAGGGGTCAGATGCCCAAGATGTCCCAAACCAGGAGCCAGGTCAGGTGACCTGGACCTCATTCCCAGGCTGCTCTCTCCAGCTGTGACATGTGAACTTGGTATACTCATAATCATCATTATGATATAGCTGACTCTTCATGTTTTGCAATGAAAAGATGGAAAATTCAAATTAGATGGTTAAAACCCACGTGGCTGTGGATGTAATGAAAAACAGTCCTATACGGAGACACAGTATCTCACTCACACACGCACATCCCATTTATATATGTTTGGGTTTTTACTTTGCATCTAATTATAATCCTCTTTTGGGTTGTTCCATATTGCCAATGACTGGGGGACCCAGAAGGACAGCTGGGAAGGCACCAAGCGGACCATCCATGTGTGGCTCTTAGGGAAGCACTTTCAAGTTCATAGACCCAGTGGGTGCTAGCCAAAATCAACAGCACAGAAGCCTTCCTATTATATCAGGGCCTCTATCTAAAAATGGGTGAACTCAGGGCTCCTGGGTGGCTCAGCTAGTTAAGTATTCAACTCTTGGTTTTAGCTGGAGTCATGATCTCAGGGTCGTGGAACCGGGCCCTGTGTCAGGCTTTGCACTTAGCGGGGAGCCTGATTGAGGATTCTCTCTCTCCCTCTCCCTCCCACCTGTGGTCGCACTCTCTCTCTAAAATAAATAAATAAATCTGGGGCACCTGGGTGGCTCAGTGGGTTAAGCCGCTGCCTTCAGCTCAGGTCATGATCTCAGGGTCCTGGGATAGAGTCCCACATTGGGCTCTCTGCTCAGCGGGGAGCCTGCTCCCCTCCCCTCCCTGCTTCTCTGCCTACTTGTGATCTATCTGCCAAATAAATAAATAAAATCTTTAAAAAACATAAATCTTAAAAAATAAAAAAAAATGGATGAACTCAATAGGAAAGCTACAGCAAAAGGTAATATTCCCTTTCTAGATACTGGAGTCCATGGAACAGGGCAGTCAGAGGTCTTGTTCCCTCTGGAATGTTTTAGGGAGATCTGTAATTGTCATGGATAAGTCAGGCCATGTAGGCAAGACACAGGGGATTCAGCTTGGAGCCATCAGGACCAATGCAGACTACAAAGGTGCCTTTATATATAACTAGGTATTCTTTGAGGGAGAAAAGGGGACTGCGTCAAGTTCAAGTTCGTTTAGGAAATTCTGCATTAAATAAAGTGAAACAGGTTTCTTCAGCCTTTAATATTCAGATTTTCCGGTAAATCTCTTCAGAGGGGGAAATAACAGGATGCTTTCCCCAAACTCTTTTGATCTGGGAATTCCTCTTCCCTGGGAATCTTTGACATTCTGAAGGGCACTAAAATTCTGCAAAACCCAGTTTGAAGAATGCCATTTGGGAAAGTCAGGGAAGCCCTAACTGCTCAGGGTCACCAGCTCCACTGACACTCAGGTCCTAGCCCAGTGGGTTTCGCATCTGGGTACCTGCATTGTGGGGGCACACAAAGGTTTGTTAAGAGTACATAAATATACGTGGATAAAAAAAAACATTCTAGGTCCTCCACTTCCGGGGCACACTTCCCTCCACCTGCTCTGCAGAGAGCTAAATGGCAGGGAGGATCCACGCCCCCTTTCTGACCTTCCGGTACACTGGCAAAGCTTCTTGTGATGCTGCATTGCCCCAGGGTACACAAATCCCTGGGATGCCTGACAAATGCTGCTTTTTTGAGAAAGTCAATGTGCCTGTTGAAGGAGTAATCTTTTTGCAACTCAGATGATTTCTAATTCTCTGCTTTCATGCAAATTGAGGGAAGACCTAATTGAGTTGTCAGAGAATTAGATCATTAATAATAATTTTGATAATAGATCCCCATGCCAGAAGGGGCTCGGTAATTGATATAGCTATGATAAAACCGTTCCGTTCTAAGCTTATTTTTATGAAAATGGTCTCCTAATGTTTACAATGTAACAACCGTAATGGCAAGATGGGAATAATGTTAATAAGAAACCCCATCTATTTTACTAAAAAGTCTGATGGAGAGTAGTTTTTCCAATGAAATTTTATGACTTATGTTGAATAATTATTTATAAAAATTGCATTTCTGTTATTTTCATGAATTGTGTGTTAATAATACCTATAAGGATAATTCGGTCCAGAAATATTTTCCTTACCTAGACCTATGGAGTCACAGGAAATTTTAGACTTTAATTTTTTTTCTAAAATTTTTTTTAAAAATTAAAATTAAAATTTTAATTTTTTATAGCCATATAATGTATTATTGGCCCCAGGGGTACAGGTCAGTGAATCGCCAGGTTTACACACTTCACAGCACTCACCATAGCACATACCCTCTCCAGCGTCCATAACCCACCACCCTCTCCCGGCCCCCCTCCCCCCAGCAACCCTCAGTTTTGTGAGATTAAGAGTCTCTTATGGTTTGTCTCCCTCCCGATCCCATCTTTAAACTTTAATTTTAAATTAATTAAAATGTACAAGATAAATTTCAAATTATATATATCTTTTTCCTGCAGATAATGCTGGGTGGTCAATAAAAGGGTTTCAGGCAGAAAATATCACATCATACATGTATGTGGAGAAAGTAGAATGCATATAAAACTTTAGGAGTAAATGAAGTAATTTTTTCCTTGTGTATATTTAAAATGAATTATGCTAGATATCAAATTGCTATGGTATTAGATTGCACTGGAAACATTTTTGAAGGCATATGAGTTTTATTTTTTGCACTGGAAACATTTTTGAAGGCATATGAGTTTTATTTTTTAGTGTCAATTATATCCATTCACCAGCAACCATGTCCTTTGTAACTATTTAAACTGATAAAGATATATTTTAGATATTAACCTCAAAGGGTGTGAGAAGATGTGTTGTTTTAAAAAATTATTTTCAGGGGTAACTGAGCGGGAAGTTGAAGGCTCTGTGTCCAATAGCACATAAAGAGAAGCAGAAGGTATGGGTCTAGAGATGGCAATGTTTCGCCTGAATTGGCTTTGGGTTGTCCCTTCTGCCTCATGCTTACTTTACTCTTCTTCTGTGGAGTCCTCATTCTGGTCTGGCACCCACAACCATCCACCCAGGCCTGGGTCCTTCACCTCCCAAACTAATGGCCCACCTTACCCTTGATTTCCTCCTCCCCTTCTTCCTCCTCCTGGACCCAGCACCCTTTCCCTTTAGACTTGACAACCAACCATGTTAACCTGGCCTCCAGACACCTCCTAATGTGCTACCTCACACTCCCCACCTCATTCTTGCCCCCATCCCAGATACTCTCAGATGGTCAGAAGCCCGCAGCTGGTCCTAGCCCCTGAGCCCCAGTCCACCCATCACCATCTCAACCTTATGCGTAGGTTCATGGTCTTCAAGGTTCTTCCCTCTTTATATTTTCTCATTTACTCTTTACCACAACCTGCTGCATTCGATGAAGAAGTTGGGGCTCAGAGGATTTAAGTGATTTGCAAGAAGTGAGGGAGTTAACATTTGGGTCTTGGTCATCCGTCTTTGAAATCCATGCTTTATCCACAATGTCTCACTGCTGCTGGGGAGACTTTTTCAGCCCAAGGTCAAAGCAAACCAACTGGGATCTCCCTGAGGCTGGAATGGCCCACCTGCTGGAGATGGTGGGGGGTGTTAGCACAGTGTCCTTGTCTGCTGGGCCCTCCTTGGGGTCTCCATCAAGATTCTTTGCCAGAAACTTGGAACAGACTTGCAGACGGTGACAGGGAAATCAACACATATGCATGCTTGATGTGGAACAAGATATGATGGTGCAGAGCCAAGATGAGAGGAGTATAAACAAACATTCACATAAAAATGCACAGGATTTGCCGCAAGTGGTGTTTTAGTCTGTATAGTTGTACCAGAAATAACACTTGGTTGGATGTCAAAATACCAATCATCTAGCTTCAGTTTTTAGTTTTAATTGAAGACAAAGACTTTTAGAAACCAAGAGC
>RCUC01147701.1:0-40769 GCA_003697995.1 Taxidea taxus jeffersonii | reverse complement strand
GGGTCGAACAAAACCAACAAAAACTCACTTTGGCACGTATAGGGAAGGATTAGACCTATGGTATATAATTTATATGCCTTTGTATGCTACTTTAAATCACTACAGACTTTTCTTAAGTATGCTGTGGGTAATTAGGCGAGAATAAGGTACATAAAGGAAGTAAAAACAGATATAAAAAAAATGGAAGGAGAAATGTTTCCTGGAAGTTAGAGATAGGTATCCTGGGCTTCCTGGTCCTGGAAAAATTCACCAGATGAGGGAGAGAAAGAGTCATGCTATTTTTTTTTTTTTGGCTTGCATGTTTGGTTTTATTTTCCCAACACATAGTCTGGTCTTGAACCCCTTTGAGTGTGATAGTAGAAATACAGTGCACTATTAATGCCAGAATACATCCTGATGTAGGCAGTCTTTTAAGTATAGTCTGTAATTTGAATACTAAGGTACTTTTCTTCTTTTTTAGGCAGGAGACAAGTCACTCTCCAACGTAAGTTAAAATTTATTATTGCAGTTTTACCCTCAAAGAACTAAGAATTCAGCTGATTTTTAAAATATCCATTGTATTGTTATGTTGAAGATACAGTTATGAAAGATAACTCGGGGGTGGTTGTAGATTTAATAGATGTCATAACATTTTATGGTCTGATCTCTTCATATGTTTATGAAATGCATTTTAAAGGAGTGGTGTGTTCATTTAATATTTTCTAAATAACTTTTTGTTTCTAATTTTTTAAACTATACTTTTGTCTTTGGCTCAATGATGACTTGTTTGCTCAACTAACTCCTTAAATAGAAATTGAGGGGCACCTGGGTGGCTCAGTGGGTTAAAGCCTCTGCCTTTGGCTCTGGTCATGATCCCAGGGTCCTGGGATCGAGCCCTGCATCAGGCTCTCTGCTTGGCGGGGAGCCTGCTTCTTCCTCTCTCTCTGCCTGCCTCTCTGCCTACTTGTGATCTCTGTCTGTCAAATAAATAAATAAAATCTTAAAAAAAAAAGAAAATTGAACAGTGTGGAACTGAAAGAACTAGAATGCTTACATACGGAGTTATCTTAGAATAAGGCAATGCGTTCTCCCAATCCCTTCCACTGTTTACTATACATTTCCACTTTAGGTTATCGCACATGAAATATCTCATAGTTGGACAGGAAATCTAGTGACCAACAAAACTTGGGACCACTTTTGGTGAGATTTTTGTTTTTATTATTACTGTTTCTTTATCGGTTCTTCTTATTAATTTCCTTCCCCGCCTCCCGCCGCTCCGAATTGGTTTTGTGGAAATATCTTGTTTTTCTTTGTCGTCATCTCTTACGTAGACAGTTAAAAAAATTCCACAACGCTTGTCAGTGTTAGGAGGAGTAAGAGTATTCGGCTCATGCTTCTTACTTAGTTCTAGTAGCGTCACATTTTAATATGTGGGAATGTTAAACAAGAACTGTGGCTGGATTTTCCCTGCTGCCGCCTGGGGGGCTGCGTTTCCCATTGCTCTGAGTGGAACGCAGAGTGGGCACATAGGCAATCTGCTTAGAGTGTAGTGTCCATGCTTTACAATGCTTTACTCTGTAGCAAAGCCAAAAAGAAAATACCTTGTTGATTAAATTTCTTGTTCCTTTCAGCTGTGTCACTGTTTTTATTTTATTTACCAAAAAAAACCAACTTTTTTTTTTTAGGTTAAACGAAGGACATACTGTGTATTTAGAACGCCACATTTGTGGACGACTGTTTGGAGAAAAGTTCAGACATTTTCACGCACTGGGAGGATGGGGAGAACTACAGAATTCGGTAAGTGAGTCATGCTTTGAAAAGCATTTCTTCAAAGTTGTACAGGCATTCGAAAGTTTAGTTTGTAAACTAGCTTTCCTAAGTAGCAACAAGAAAGCCAGGAGTGGAGAATCAAGCAGATACTGATATAATGTTCTATTTTTTTAAGCTTTTATTTATTTGGTGGGGGGGGCTGCATTGTAGGGGAGGGGCAGAGAGAGAGAGAGAAACCCCAAGCAGACTCCGTGCTGAGCACAGAGTCCTACATGGGGTGCAGTCGGAGGACTCTGAGGTCATGACTAGAGCCGAAGTGAAAGAATTAGACACTTAATCCACTGAGCCAGGCACCCTGATATAATGTGGTATTGATGCATGCTAGTCATTATCTTGTGTAATGTCATGTTCATGACCAGCAGGACCTCATTGGGTCTTTGCCATTAATACAGTTACTTAGTTTGAATTTTTCAGTGTTCCCTCCCAAAGGCTGAATTTGCTGATCAGGCACTGAAACATTTTCCTAGTTTTTTATAAGAATAAAGCCTACTGGGACGCCTGGGTGGCTCAGTTGGTTAAGCGGCTGCCTTCGGCTCAGGTCATGATCCCAGCATCCTGGGATCGAGTCCCACATCGGGCTCCTTGCTCGGCAGGGAGCCTGCTTCTCCCTCTGCCTCTGCCTGCCTCTGCCTGCCTCTCTGTCTGCCTGTGCTCTCTCTCTCTCCAACAAATAAATAAATAAAATCTTAAAAAAAAAAAAAAAAGAATAAAGCCTACTACTGAACAGGAAATACCACGGAACATGACCCAAGTAGGCATTCCATTATAGGACTTAGAGAAATTTATGCTAATATACCCTACAACTTCTAGTCTCTCAGTGTAAGTTCCCCTAAAGTTACACCTTTGAGCGAGGTCATACTTCCTTACTAGCTTGCTTGCATGCTAATAACCAGTATCTGTATTGGAACATTCATCTAATTTTGTGTCTTGCAGGTAAAGACTTTTGGAGATACGCATCCTTATACCAAACTTGTGGTTGATCTGACGAATGTGGACCCCGATGTAGCATATTCTTCAGTGCCCTACGAGAAGGGCTTTGCTTTACTCTTTTACCTTGAACAGCTTCTTGGGGGCCCAGGCAAGTAGTTGGCATTTTCTGATTTTTTTTTTTTGAGGGCAATGTGAAGAATAAGGAAAATTTTTAACTGTTGTTTTTGCCCCATTTTATTCTTTTGTTTCATTTTGTGTGTAGCTGCTAAAGAAAATCTGTATCATTTTCTAACGTGACCTCTCTACTTTAAACCTTGAATAAGCTGAATGCAAAACTGTGTTGCATGACTTTAAAGAAAACTCATCAGTATTTTAAAAATTAGGAAAATAGTATATACTCCTTGAAAAAAATTCTGTAGTACAGAAGTTTCTAAGCATGACAAGTTAAGAGTCCCTCAGCCTAGGGACACCTGGGTGGCTCAGTTGGTTAAGCGGCTGCCTTCGGCTCAGGTCATGATCCCAGCGTCCTGGGATCGAGTCCCGCATCGGGCTCCTTGCTTGGCAGGGAGCCTGCTTCTCTCTCTGTGTCTGCCTGTGCTCACTCTCTCTGAAAAATAAATAAATAAAATATTAAAAAAAAAAAAAGAGTCCCTCAGCCCTTTTCCAGTCCCCAGATAACCATTGTTAGCAGTTTGGTGTGCATGGTTCCAGGTCTTTTTCTATACATAAATGAACAGACAAATAAATATATTTTAATTACAGAAAGTGGATCATTGGGGCATGTGTGTGGCTTAGTGGGTTAAGTGTCTGCCTTTGGCTCAGGTCATGATCCCAGCATTCTAGGATCGAGCCCCACATTGGGCTCCCTCCTAGGTGGGGAGCCTGCTTCTCCTTCTCCCTGCTCGCACTTACTGTCTCTCTCTCTCTCAAATAAGTAAAATCTTTAAAAAAAAAAAAAGAAAATGGATCATTTTATACACACACACACACATTTGTTCTACATTTGTTTTTTTTTTAATTCAGCAGTGTTCCACAGACATCCTTCCATGTCAGAACATAGAAATCTACCTTATACCCTTTAATGTCACCATAGTTGTCCATGATATAGATGTGCTGAATTCATGTAACCTTCCCCTACTGATGGGCGTTGGGCTCTTATCCTTTGTCCGTGGACTTCAAAGGCCCTCCCTCACCCGCATGCATTCTGCCTGTCCCATCTCATTCTCCTCCTCTCGGGTCACACTAAGGCCATTACTTCTAGAATTTATGTTGTGGGTTCCTTCTGTTTCTTCGTTGTGTTGGCCTCTTGTAATTAGGATTTCTCTTCTCCCTTCCACCAAATTACATATATTTTTCAAGGCCTGGCTTAAGTCCTACCTCCTGATTTGAACATTCTTTCACCCCTAAAACCCTTACTGGTTTCCCTGTTCTCTGAAAGCTCTCTGTTCTCCCTGGTCAAGAGTACCATACCAAGCACCCCAAAAATGTTAAATAGTTACCTTTCCTTTAATCGACTTTTTTTTTTTTTTTAACTCTTAGAGGTTTTCCTAGGATTCCTAAAGGCTTATGTTGAAAATTTTTCCTACAAGAGCATAACCACTGATGATTGGAAGGATTTCCTATACTCCCACTTTAAAGATAAGGTTGGTTTTGAAATTATTTTCTATGCCCAGTATACCTGTGTTTAATGGCTATTTGTTAGCCATTCAGTTTGAATTCCTTCATAGTAGTATTGGCTTAGAATTTAAGATTCAGCCTTTCATGGTACTTTTTCCTATGTAAAATGTGATCTCAACAATATGAACTAACGTGACTATTTTGGAAAGATCTGCAATAGTAGGTTTCAGAAATTTAGTTCTTGTATATAATTAATTTTCCTGCTTTATTTAACAGAATAATGCTGATTAATATAAATTTATTTTAGGAAAGAGACTTAGAAGTTATCTTGACATGTTAGTGCAGGTAAAATTATAGATTTGAGGACCTAAAAGTCTGTTTTAGATAGTCATATCCCCCTCCCTGCCCCCAATGGAAAAAGTTATTCCATAGCAACCTTGGTGTTCTTTGTGTTCACAGGCTGATCTTCTCAATCAAGTTGACTGGAATGCGTGGCTCTACTCTCCTGGAATGCCTCCTGTAAAACCCAAGTCAGTCCTTCCCGTTAATGCTTTCCTTCTCACTCTCCAAAATTCTTGGGTTCCTCAAGATACCTGACACGGTTTGATGACTTCCTTAAGCTGTAACCAGTTATAGAGCAGATGTCCTAGGTGTTTGACCCTTAACCCTGAGGTCAAAAGAAACATTTCCATGAATTATAAATTCAATTAATTGCAAATTACGATGGAATGCCTCCTTTCAGCTGAAGGATGGTGATACAGAGAAGATATTTTCCTTTCTTTCAACACCTCTGCAGTAAGAAATACAACTTGTGTAAGTGTTATGTCCATCATTACGGCAGTGTTCTAAAATGTCAGCCTTGTTTCCAGAAGAGGCACATTAGGCTTAGTGAGGTAAAGGTCTTCTACCGCAGTTTGCACAGTAAGTAGTTAGGGTTGAGATCCGCTATACTGTCTTTTATACTAAATACCGCCCTTGAATCAGAGACCTAAACTCTGGTCCTCACATGTCATGTGAGGACGTGAATGTGAGGACGTGCACTACCACATGTTCCAGCCGGGACCGTGCTGTTCCCCTGACCGGCAGTACTCTTTGCCAGATCATTCCAATCTCAGCTCAAGAACCGCTTCCTCATGGAAGTATTCCTTGACCTCTGTGACCAAGTCCAGTCCCCATTTAGGGTTTCCTGGTGCTGTGTATGGCCTCTTCATTGCTATTACCATGTGGTAATTTTAATTTGTGTGATAAAGTATTTCTCCTTCGTGACACTGAAGCACCATGAGAGCTGGGCTCATACCTGGTTTTGCTCCCTGCTTTTCTTAGGATCTTGCCATAAGTAAGGGCTGCTTCCCTTCCCCGGGCTAATCCTTACCTAGTTCTTATGACAATGAGAAGGAAGTTTCAGGACACCCAGAAAGAGATGAGCAGAGGTTTTGTATGGTTCTATTGTTCCTTATGAAATCAGTGCTAAGGAATGTTCTAGTTGAAGGTGGTTTACTGCCTGAGTAATTTACTGCCTCTGATCCCATTTGGTCTTGGGGACAAACAAAAGGCTTTCTCTGCAGTCCACAGCCGGCTCCTTCGTGAAGATTAACTGGCAGCTACTTCAAAGGAGGGCACTGCTTTAACTTGATAATAATCTCCCCTAGGGCTCAAACTCTCTTTCAGAGGTGCAGAGGCAACTTCTAATCAAAACTCATTTCATGTAGACCCACAGGGGCAGGTACCCCCACTGTTCTCTAATAGAAACATTTCACAGCAAGCAAGCATCATTTATGGACAAAGAGGGATGTTTGCAAGATTTTTTTGTACCTTATACAGTCTTTTCCACTGTTGTTGCAAAACAGAGGATTTATTTTCTAAGTTGAGAACACACAGATTTTAGTGCCATTTGCTTTGCTTAATGACCGAGTTTGTTATTTCCACTTTCTCCTGAAAAGAGAGGAATAAAATCATCACATGATGACTCGGGAGTCTCCCAAGGGTCTCCCGTGACACCATCATTTCCCTGGTGTCTAGAACAGTGCCTGCCACATAGGCGCTCACAGATCTGTTGGATGATTACAAAGTTGGAGGATAATTGGAACAACAGAATGTAAAATCCACAAAAGCAAGGACAGTGTTGTCATGAGCCTCTAGAACTGTGTCTGGCACACAGCAAACCCTAAAGTGCCCACCTGGGTCCCAGCACCTTCAGCAGATGCTACTGAAGCATTTGACTATCTTCGATGAGGTGGTTAAGGCTTTCTCTCTGGAGGATAATCAGGTGTTTCATAAATCTGGTAACCACTTGGATTTCCAAGTTCTCTGATGACATCAGTATATTAAAGTCAGGTAGAAGATGTCCTGTTTCCAACAGTCGGGAGTTCCTGATCGACCTTTCCTTTCCTTTCCTTCCCTTTCTTCTTGCCTTTCCTTTCATTTCTCTCTCACTCTTTCTTTCCTTGTGACTCCTTTCTTTTCTGTATTTATTTTTATTTATTTGAGAGAGTGAACGAGAGAGAGTGAGCACATGAGCAGGGGAGAGGGGCAGAGGCAAAGGGAGAAGGGGGAGCCCAATGCAGGCCTGGATCCAAGGACTCTGGGATCATGACCCGAGCTGAAGGCAGACACTTAACTGACTAAGCCACCCAGGCCCCTCCTTGAGCTTTATTTAAGAACTTTGAGGGGCACCTGGGTGGCTCAGCCAGTTAAGCATCTGCCTTCAGCTCAGGTCATGATCTCAGGGTCCTAGGATCTAGCCTGGCTTTGAGCTCCCTGCACAGGAGGGAGTCTACTTCTGCCCCGCCCCCCTCCCATGCAGTCTCTCTTGGACTCTCACTCTTTCTCTCAAATGAATAAATAAGGTCTTAAAAAAAAAAAACAAACTTTGAAAGTTAAGTATGTTCTGTAACTTCGACATTGCATTTATGGAAAAGCATGTACATTTTTATGAAATTGAATCTCTGGTATTTTTCCATTTGCAGTTATGATATGACTCTGACAAATGCCTGCCTTGCTTTAAGTCAACGGTGGATGACTGTGAGTACTAACGTGTGATTCTGACCCCTTTTTGAATTGTACAAATATGTCTCTACTCAGGAAGGTGGTGGCGGGCAGGGGAGTGGGTGGGTACTTGACTCACAAACTCAAGTATTTGGAGAGGTCACTCATAAGTCAAGTTTGTCTGAAGAGGTAGTACACCAGCCCTCAGGGTGTGAAGTTGAGTTTGCCCAGGGGAGCAAATAGATGTTGGTGATATTAGTTCTTATTCTCTTGCTTCAAGTCTTAAAAAAGGCATGGAGAAATATTTGCCTGTTCTCTTGCTTCTCATCTATCATTTGTAAGATACTGCTTCAAATAGCCCTGACCCATACAGGTGGATCTAAAATGATCTTAGGTGAGCGCTGGCGCCACCTATGGGGGAAGACCAGGGGCACTTTAGTTCTATCCATCCGTGTTCATGTTGACCGCTATGGAACCTCCTAGAAAGAGCTTCTTTGTGCAGTTCCTGAAATAGAACCCTTAGAAACCGGAGTGCAGATGTGCCCTGGGTAATGCCTTTGGGGAAAAATAGTGGAAAATGTAGGAATAATCCTTGTAGGGGAAGAAAAGGAATTTTCCGTGCACCCTCTGAGTTCTTAGCGGAGACCTCTGTAAGAAAAGGCAGATTAACAGGAGAAAAACAAATGTATCCGTGTGTCTACCTCATGTATACATGGGAGGAGGCCACGGAAAAATGAGTAACTCAGAGGAGGCTCAGAATTCAGGATTAAATACCATATCGGTAGGAAAAGAAAAGGCCTTTTAGGTGAAAATAAAGGATTTTTAGGAAAGATAAATGGGCCCTTAGAAGAATAGATAAGTATTGGGACACAGGTTGTCTAGGTGTGGTGTCAGCTCTTTTTTTTTCTTTTCCCATGATAAGAGTCAATCTTTCCTAATTGATGAAACTCCCAGAGGAGGGGATCTAGGACAATTGCGTTCCTTTTGGAAAACCTGTCTTTAGGTAGCTGTATGCAGTTAGGAGAAAACCTCTCTCCTTGTCATTCCTGTTTTTCAAGAGCCTGCAGCTGAAAGAGTTGGTGTATTTGGGACTGGCATGTTCTGCTAGCCTTCATGCTGTTACTGCGACAAATTTAGATGTTGCCTTTTGACACTGATTCCTAAAGTTTAGAGATAAATAATGATACTAAACAGGAAGTGATGTGTAGCATGAAGAAGACACAGATAAAGTAACAAGAAGTCACCAGAAAGAGCCAATACTTGCACCTGCCAGGTTTGCGGGGCAGGGGGTTGGCTGCAGCATGGAGGAGAGCTTTGTCTAGAAGAGGGCAGTTCAGCTAGGACTGAGGGTGGTTTGGGCATAGAGGAGGTAGAGGAGGACATTCTGGGTGGGAGGGACACAGTTCGAACAGGTTTATTTTTTTTTAAAGCAGCAACAAAACATGGAGCCTAGGTGGAGAGGTGAGATAAAGAAAGAGGCATAGAAAGCTCTGGGTTTTGAGGGGAACTCTCTGACAGCCAGAAGAAGGAAGAAAAATCGGGAGTAAGGCCAATCAGGAAAATGGAACCAGAAACCCCAGGGAACAGATACTATCCTTTAAAATAAAATATAAACATCTTTCTGAAGATTCTTACACCATCATAACAAAGTCAGGATATTACTAACTTTTTAGATCTAGGTCAGGATCTTTTTGAGTGGGGTAGAGAATATCTAGGCCGCTATCTCCACCCCCCACCCCGGGCAAGCTAGTCATGCATGTCCACGGTCAGTACCTGGCCTGGAGAGGTAGGCTTCCTGCGTTCAGTGTCATAACCACAGGGACCAGAGGTGTTAAGTGATGATTAGAGGAGGGGTTTAATATGTACGCTAAATCATTTAGGAAGGCTTGATCCCTATGCAGGGAGAGAAATCTGGTAACATTTCTTGCCACAGATCATGCTTCGCTATTCTTCCTGTGTCTCGAATCTCGTGTTCGGTGTGGTTCACAGACGTGTCATTGGGAAAAAGCGAAAGAGAGATCCAAGGGACACTGGGTCTTTTTACAATGATGTGATATCTTAGGACCTCAGTTTTCATTTGAAAAATGTATTCCAGCCCCTGTGGTAGAACTGCTCCTGATCTCTGCTTAGAAACTCCTGTAGGCTCAGCTGTCAAGGTGGAGGATTGTAAGTAGTGCAGTGTCAGTAGGAGTGGGCAGTGTTGGGGACACACTGAGGACTCGCTGTCATCTCCGGAGTCACTAGTGATTACAGCAAGTCCTCTCGTTGCCTTGTGTGATTGCCCAGTTGTTTTTCTCATACTAAGTAAAAGCAAACAGAAAAAATGTATATCACCCGTTTGAAGGTGTAAAAATCAACTGTAAAACAAATGCCTGTGTACCCACCGCCAACCTGAGAAAGAAAACCTCACTGGGACTGTTGGAGCACCCCTCCCCACCTCATTCACTCTCTGCCCACCTTACCTTCCCTAGAGGGCAACCATTATCTTGAATTTAGGCTTATCATTTCATTGCTTTTCATGTTTTTACCACTTATGATAGGTCTTTAGTAGATAGCTTAAATTTGCACGTTTTTGAGCAGAGAATGAGATCTGTAAGTTTTAACACTAAGGTATGGTTTCCCAGTGGGGTAGAAAGGGGAGGAAGGTGTAAAATAATATTTCTTTACAAGGATATATATTTATGCATTAAGTTTTCTGGAAGGATAAACGACGAACTATTAATACTGGTTACTGAGGAAAGACAGAGCAAAAACAAAGGTATTTTTCATTCAGCCCTCTTTGATTTTTAAAACATTGCATATATTTCTTTTCAACTTAAAAAACTCTAGTTTATGTAGAAGACAGTAGAGGGGGGTTCCTCAAAAAGTTAAAAATAGAACAACCCTATGATCCAGTAATCACACTATTTAGTATTTACCCAAAAATAACAAAAACACTAATCCAAAGGGATACATGCACCCCTATGTTTATTGCAGCATTATTTATAATAGCCAAACTATGGAAGCAACTCAAGTGTCCATCGACAGATGAATGGATAAGGAATATCTACAGTGGTATATATCTATAATGGACTATTATCAGCCATAAAAAAGAATGAAATCTTCTCATTTGCAAGGACATGGATGGAGCTAGAAAGTATAATGCTAAGCAAAATAAGCCAGAGAAAGACAAATACCATACGATCTCACTCATATGTGGAGTACAAGAAACAAATGAGCAAAGGAAAAAAGAGAGTGAGAGAGACAACTGAAGAAATAGACTCTCAACTAGAGAGAACAAACTGATGGCTGGGGGGTGGCCAGAGGGATGGGTGAAACAGGTGATGGGAATTAAGGAGTGCACTTGTCCCATTGAGCACCCGGTGATAAATGAAAGTGTTGAATCACTATTGTACACCTAAAACTAATATGACAGCATAGAGTAGCTATACTGGAATTAAAATTAAAAATAATAAAAAGAAACCCTAGTTTCAAAAGAATTAAAAGCTGGTTTTAAAGATTTAAAAATACTTACTCTGATAAGCTTTATTTAATATTTCCTAATCATATCCTCCAAGATTTTTGGCAGTGAGTCCTAAATAGAAAAGTACAGACCGACTTTTCTTTTTCTTAGATGATTTCCAAGATTACCTGGGAAAAACAGAATGTGTGGGGATGGAGGGAAACCTCCATTTGTGGTCTTACCAGTTCATTAGTGTGATATTTAAGAGTGTGCAATTCGATCCTTTACCCAAATTTTTTAATTGGCCTATGAATTAGTTGATATGCTTTTGTAATGTTTTCTTTACTTTGAAAATCCATATATCTGGAATGGTACAAGGGATGTCAAAAGTTTCTTCCACTTTTATTAGTAATAGTCTAATTTCTCTTAAGTAATACAGATTTTAGGAATCATGTCAGCTCTTTAAGTTATAGTAACATCATTCAAAACTTTTAAAGTAGCTAAGGCTTAAATATATTTTTCGCCATCCTATGCGTCCTTGTATTTGTCTTTTTCTTAATCTTTACTTTTATGTCCAATAAGCCAATAAATATTATTAAATTGTACATGAATGGAAATAACCAGATAACATTTATTTTAGGCCAAGGAAGAGGATTTAAATTCATTCACCTCAGCAGACCTGAAGGATCTCTCTTCTCATCAGTTGAACGAATTTTTAGCACAGATGCTCCAGAAAGTAAGTATGAGTTCAAAACATGAGAAATTACAATGAGCGTAACAAAAGCACAGCATTTATGTCAAGCCCAATTTGGAAAAAAAAAAATGTTAATGTGAAAACTAATGGAAAAAATAACTTCTAAAACTCATTCATTTAAAGACATTGGTTGAATGCTTATTATGTTTAGTGTTGTCGGGAATATGAAAATATGCAAGAAGGAAATACACCATGTCCTCAAAAAGCTTATAATCTAGTAGGAAAGGTCACATGTACAAAATTTGGCAATAAAAGGAGGCATATTTTAGGTACCGGTTGAGAAAAGCTGAGTCAGTGGACTTCCCTTGGAATCACTTGGAATTCCCTTCCAAGTGGCGTTGTCAAGGAAAGGTTTTGTGGGAGTGGGGCTTGCTTTGCCCAATATTAGCAGAGGTCCCAGGGAGTCACAAGCCTCAGTGTTGCGGAAGTTAATGAAGATAATTCTAGAATGGCTAGTGGGATCAGATGTGATGAATCTTGAAGGCTAAGCTAAGAATCTTGGGTTTTGTTTTAGTAGGTGGTAGAGTAGGAAAATACCTAACATTTTAAAGAGGAAAGTCATTTGATGAGAGGGTGGGCTATCAAAGAGTCCGCCGGTAGATCAACATGAGGAACACGGTGGAGAAATTCTTTGGGAGACTTGGAGAACACGTGAGGGGGAAGGGGTCTTGGAAGAAAAGGAGGGAATAGGCCAGATGAGCAGGGTTGAAGGGTGAAAGCATGTGATATGTGGCTGACTGGATTTGGTGGCTAACAGGAAGGAGTCCAAGCAAATTTGAAGGTTTCAAACCCAGGTAATTAAAAGAATATGTGAAATGGGAAGGAGAGGCTACATTCTGAGAGGGAGGAAATGACGGGGTCTTTACCATTACACTGAAGTGCGCTCTTGGGCCTGAGGACCTCCAGAGGGGTAGAGGAGACTAGACAGACTTTCCTATGGAAGCAACACAAAAGGAAGAATAGGATTTAAGGCAACAGAGGCTTTGCAAGAATCCATTTTTAGGCCATCAAGTCACCGAGGTTTCATAAATGTCTGCAGCACCTGACGGGATGTCTCCAGAAGAGATGTAGCAAAAATCAGTGAAAGTTGGGGGTCTAGGAGGTGACCTCAACCGGTGGACCTCCCAGGGTGGACTTGGAGTTTAGCTGAGGGCAAAGGATTTGGGAAGGGTCTAGCTCTCCTAGCAAAGATGCTTCCCTGAGCATGGGGTGAGTTTTGTAGGATGGGTTGTGCTGGGAGAGGAGAGTCGCCACCTGCCCAACAGCCCCTCAGCCTCCCTGCTTGTCCAGACTGAACTGCCCTTCTTTCCTCACCAGACTTGCTCCACCTGTTAGCATGGGTTGAGATGGGCACTGGGGGCCTGTGAACCCCCTGCCATTGTATACAGGCGTTTGTGTTTGTACAGTAAATCTCTCTCTTTTTCCTGTGGAAAGGGTCCATACTACTCATCAGGTTTTCAAAGGGGTCTGTAATAGAAAAGTTTTAAAAACTGCTGTTTTGTAGGGATGGAGATAATGCAAAAGGGATTTCAGAGGAAATAAGCAAAGATAAAGCTGAGGGCAATGGGGCACCTGGGTGGCTCAGTGGGTTAAGCCTCTGCCTTCGGCTCAGGTCATGATCTCAGGGTCCTGGGATCGAGCCCCACCTCAGGCTCTCTGCTCAGCAGGGACCCTGCTTCCCCCACCCTCTCTCTGCCTGCCTCTCTGCCTACTTGTGATCTCTGTCAAAAAAATAAACAAAATCTTTAAAAAAAAAAAATGCTGAGGGCAATCAGTGAGGAAACAGTTAAGGGATTGTGGTTTAACATGGAAAGTAGAATAAATTTAAGATCTATAAGGTATAAAGAAGAACCTGAAAGACTCTGGAAAGGGTTAGAAAGTTAGTGTTCATATATGCCAAGAAGTCTGAAGAGAGTAATTCTCATTTAATTCTCTGTGTACCTCACCAATTAAATTATCCCTTTGCTCCCAGCAGAACGTCCTTATCCAGAATAAGTTTGCACAAAATTTACTGTAGTGTGCATTTGTTTCTTTTCTTTTTATCTGACTTATTTCTATATTATAAAATATTTAGGGTTTTAATCTGGCTAAGAATTTCTCTCCAGCTCCTTTCTTCCAAGGAATCCTGTTGAAATGATACATCGTACTTCTTTATTTTGCTCTTAGGCGCCTCTTCCATTGGGGCACATAAAGCGAATGCAAGAGGTGTACAACTTGAATGCCATTAACAATTCTGAAATACGATTCAGGTACATCATTTTAACTTGTCTCTGTGGAAGAAAGTAGAAACTAGTTTAAAAGGTGGAGAAAGTGAAAGCAGTCTGAGACATACGAGTTTGAAGAAATCCTTGTGAAATTTACTGCACTTGTCTCAATAATGATAGCGGTCTTTGAGGAATTGTTGCGCTATCTGTAAGACGATAGTATTAATTTTTTTATTAGAATTTGTTGTAAGTTTCTCTTGCCTTCCCCCCCCCCAAAAAAAAAAAGGATTAGGAATCCCTAATTCTTAAATTAAATAAATAATAGGCATTCTTCCACAACTAGCCAAGTGAACTCTGATATGGGAATAGTTAGAAATCTCTAATTCTGTTATGTGGTTAATCTTTCTTAATTCTGATTTGTAGTATGAGTCTTAAACCTAAGTTTAATTCCTTCAGAAACTATATAGATAAGGTACATGAGCACCGACATAATCTAAACCTTTTTAAAAACATATGGTCTCTTGCAAGAACAAACTCCTCTTCACTTCTCCAGTTACTGAATTATATATGCGAGGACTCGAGATTCTCAGAATAAAGACATGATGTAAAGTGGTGTAAGCATAACTATAGTGGGATTATTCATCATTACAAAAGTAATCTTCAGATATGCCTATATATCCTGCCCCTTCCTCCTCGTTTCCTACCCCACATCCCCTAAAAATCCTCTTTCCAGATGGTTACGGCTCTGCATTCAATCGAAATGGGAGGAAGCCATTCCTTTGGCTCTCAAAATGGCGACTGAGCAAGGACGAATGAAGTTTACGCGTCCTCTGTTCAAGTAAGAACCAGCTCAGACTGTGCTTTGAATTTAGATCAGGAATTGGGGGGATGACCGCATGGGGTGGCTCAGTGGGCTAAGCTTTTGTCTCTTGATTTCGGCTCAGGTCATGAACTCAGGGCCATTAGATCCAGCCCCACAGCAGGCTCTGTGCTCAGCTCAGAGTCTGCTTAGGATTCTCTCCTTCTCCCTCTGCCCCCTCCCCTTACAAAAAAAGGAATGGGGAAGAACAATCTTAAATGCTTTTCCCGTTGCTAAGATGCTTTGTAAAACACCATCTAAAAATAATATTCTTAAATTTGTTAAAGACTATAGGTATAATTTTGAAATAGGAATGAACAGTTCTAAATATTTAAAATTTGAAGTCATTTCATTAGCTTTTTTAGAAACATAACCTATGGATTACCTATTATGGGCCAAATAGGTTTAGATGCTGGTGAAAAAGAAATAAATAGGAAACAATCTTAGATCCCTGGAAAGATCTTTAAAAAGCAAATGGGAGATAATTGGTGGGTAGGCACAGACACAAAAGAGTCTGAAGTTATTTAAATGTTATAAGAAATGAGCCTTTGGTAAGGCTAAACCTCTTTGAGTCAAATGCTGCAGTGGGGTGGAAGAATAAGTTGATGTATAAGGAAGCAATGCTTTGGTAGAGGGGAAACAAGTTGTATCTTGGCTGCAAGATAGAATTTAAGGATATCTTGGTGAAGTTATTTTGACTATGGATTTAGCAGGAATTCTGAGAAGTATAGAACCATGATATATATATATATGTAGTCATGATTAATCTTTTCATTTACTTCACAAGTTTAATAAAGTTATACTTGCCAAATAAAACACTGCTGCCAAAACCAGTCATTTTCCGTCTTTCCTCCCCTGCAGGGACCTTGCTGCCTTTGACAAAAGCCATCATCAGGCCGTGCGTGCCTACCAAGAGCACAAAGCAAGTATGCACCCCGTGACTGCCATGCTGGTGGGGAAAGACTTAAAAGCGGATTAAGGACCTACCAACTGCTGATTTCAGACAGTTCTCTTTTTTAAACCGAATTCATGAAGAAATATACAAGTTCAACTCATATCGTGACTAAAAATGTTGTTTTTGTTCTGGCTTTTTATTGTTTTGTCAGTGATTTTCATAAATAAAGCTGAGCTACCTTCCCCCCAACATCCCCACTGGGACCATGGTCTTTGTAAAGTGCATTTTAGCAAAGTTTAACCTTTTAATTTATAAATGTAAAATTTTTCATTACTTACATATTTATTTTTCCTAGCATGATCACAAGCATGTCAGCATAGTATTTACCTGATATTTTAAGTTCTTTCATTTGTATCTGCCACATGCCAAAAATTCAACATGACAAGAGTTTTGCTTTTTTTTTAAGTTTCAATACTCAAATTATTTAGAATTTACATACACTGACCCTGAAACTCACCTTCTAGTATTATTATTATTTTTTAAAGATTTTATTTATTTATTTAACAGACAGAGATCACAAGTAGGCAGAGAGGTAGGCAGAGAGAGAAGAGGAAGCAGGCTCCCCGCTGAGCAGAGAGCCCGATGCGGGGCTCGATCCCGGGACCCCAGGATCATGACCCAAGCTGAAGGCAGAGGCTTTAACCCACTGAGCCACCCAGGTACTCAGTGGGCATGGTCTAAATGCACTTTCTAAAATGTATACACTCGGGGCGACTGGGTGGCTCAGATGGTTAAGAGTCTGCCTTGGGCTCAGGTCATGATCTCAGCATCGTGGGATGGAGCCCCACATCAGGCTCCTGGCTCAGCAGGGAGTCTGCTTCTCCCTCTCCCTCTCCCCCTGCTCATGCTCTCTCTCTCTATCTCTCTGTCTCAAATAAATAAATAAAATCCTTTAAAATGTATAAACTCTCCGGGGAACATTATGCTCCCCACCCCCAGATCCACCCACATCCCCACTGGACTTGTCCTGCCCTCCTGTCCATCAGGGTCAGATGATCACCCCAAACCCCAGGACTTTCCATCAGTCCCTCTGATACTCTCCTGTCTAACCCAATTCATCTCCTTAATGGGCACCAAACATCCGTCGCTCATGTAGTGCATACAGCACACAGAAGGCAATAATACAATGATTTTATATTATTATATACATGTATAATGCATACTGGGAATAATAGGATGACTTGAACCAAATAAGACCGTAACAAAGCATTCCTTAAGTACAAGGTAGTATCCCAGGGCACCTCAGCACACAGCCTGGGAACCACAGTTGTATTAGGATTCTCTGACTCTAAGTGACAAAACCCAAATGATTAGAAATCAGAAAAGGAAAAGGGAAGATTAAAGATACACGGGAGGAGGAGGTTGTCAGAACCTTTGGACAGACAGAAGAGGGCTGACACCCAGAACTGTCAAGCGACGAACACTCTTTCTTGTCTCTCATTTCTGCTTCTCTCCTCCATACTGTGGAGTCTGGCTACCCTCCAGCTTTGCTGCCGTAAACAGTTCTTATCCCGCAGGAAGACTGTCTCGATACCCAATTCCCAGAGGTGGGACTCTGACTCAGCTTGAGTCCACCTCTGACCAAATAACCTTTAGCAAGAAGAATGGTGTCTTAGAGTGTAAGTGTGGGGGGGCTGTCATCAAATACACAGGAGTGCTACTGCAGTGACATAAGCCCTAAAATAGGAGCAAACACCCCAAAAGTGGGGTAGGTCTCAAAGACACAGATTCCTGTCCATCCCCATAATCCTGAGCTACTCCCACGCTCACTGTCCCTAGCAGTTCTCTCCTGGACACATCTACACTGCAGTGGTTCTGTTTCTCAACACTCTGTTCTCACTTGTCTTCCATGGCAAGAATACCACAGGCGAGAGTTCAGCTCACATCCCTGATATATATAATCAGGTTCTAAGTGATTCGACTTCAGCCAATCCACGGATTCAGGTGATGCTTTTGAAGCCTTCCCTGGCCCCATAAGCTTTTCCCGAACTCTGGGCTAATGTCACGTTCCAGTGATCACTGATGAATGAACCAGGAAGTGAACAGGGGCAAGGGCCCCTGCAAAGGTGGCAGTGAAGGAGGCTGTGAAGAAGGTAGAGGGCGCTAGAGACACACGACAGCACAGGTTTTCCCCGGGGGGCAAGCTCAGTGGAGTCCACTTTTAGACAACTTCAGCTACTAAGCATATCATGAATGTCTTTGTGCCAGGCTGGGATATACATATAATTTCTGGGTGAACAGAGAGAAGTAATTTCTATATATGGCTAAAGAACAAATATGCTAAAGCAACCTGGGGAAGGGGCACTTAATCCAACCAAAGGGTTTAGGGAATGCATCCTGGGGGAGAGAAGGCCTACACTGAGGTGTACGAGATAATAAAGACCTCGCTAAGCAAAGGAAGTTGGAAGTGCGTTCCAGATGGATAAAGGGTAACAGAAGTACAGGTATAGGTACATACACAATGTCTAGAGCATGAACTTGGAATCTTTAAACTCACACTGCTGGGAGGTAGCAGCATCTGGAGGCTTGACTAAGACTATGCAAAAGCTGGGCTCGGCTGAGACTGGCAAGTAGTTTGGGTTTTCTCACAGCACAGTGGATACTTCGACATCTTATTAGTCTTCTTTACGAGTGGATCCATCACCAGAGGGTAGCACTGTGAAGGCAGAGAATGTTTCATTCCCTAGCACCTAGCATAGTGCTTGGAATATAACAGGTGTTTGAGAACTAGTTGTTGGCTGAGTGAATGGAGGAGGATAGAAAGTTGCGCTTCACATCTAAGGTCCTCGGTTTTCTCAGAGAGGTGAGAGGTAAGGTCCTCCTCTGAAAATTAGAGGAGATGGGTGTTGAGAAGCAGGGTGAATGTTCTGGAAACTTGCTGAGGGAGAGGGGCAAGTAGAAAGACAGTGCCATGATGTACACCATCATATAACTTTCTGTAGCAGAACCTTCCACCAGGGTAAACAGATACCAGTTTGTTGTGATGACCCAGGGATTGAGTTTTACTCAGTGCAGGCATAGGTTTAGGGTTATAAAAGGATTTCAAAGTGCTCAGGAAAGAGTGGCCCAGGTAAGCAACTAGGACACCAGCTTCCTAGGAAAGAAAGTGAGGAAGCTCTTGGGAAATGGAGCGAAGAAAGGAGGAGCCAACCAGAGGTCAGGTCCAAGGGCAAAGATGACTGAAGGAAGGGGAGAACCAGAAGGCTAGAAGGTCATAGTCAGAAGATAGGGTATTAGAATTTAAGATCTCTTAGATACATCAAATTCGAGTGGTGACAAATTCCAGAGTGTGGTTGGGATGTGGGTGATTAAAGTGCAAGTTTCAAGGAGGGGTAGCTCTTTCTTTGCATGCTTCTCGGGAAGCTGTCAGGGAAAGAGAGATTCTGGGTGTTAGTGTTTTCTGTGAAGAACCATGTCTCTATTCCCAGCACAAGTCAGTTTTAGTGGAAACAAATGTCAAGATCTTTCTGTTGCACTAATCCAATCTCTAGAAACTGGCTTATTACTAAAATGCTGCTTAGTTACCACAGTGCCCACATTTCTTTGATTCCTTTTTCATGCTTTTCAGAGTTCCTTAATCTACTGGTAATGAATTGGGTGCAGGGAGCAGTTAACTGCTGAAGATGCTTAACTGGATTAGGGATATCCATGTACCAAGATGAAAGAACATTTAGAAGGCAATATAGGTATAAGAGCATTGGAGTGCAAATAATAGTAATCATGAACACTTCTGGAACATTCCCAAGGCACCATGTGCTGCACTAAGGGCTTTACATATACACACTCACTTAATCCTTCCTAAAGCCCTTTGAAATAGGCGCTATCATTATCTCCAGCTTAGAGATGAAGAAACCAAGACCCCAAGAAGTCAAATAACCTGCCCAGAGGTCACATAGCTAGTAAATGGCAGAGCTAGAACTGGGTCCCAAGGAGATACTGCAAATACAGCATTGAGGCAGTCTACCTCTTCCCTTTTGAAGAAGAAACAGAGGCTAATTAATGACTTCACTTGCTCAAAGCTAAGAAATAGCGGAGCTGGAGTCCCACCCAAGGCTGTGTGAACTGTTAACTTCCAAGCCATAATAGCTCGCTCATCCAGATGGTGATCTTTCCTTGTGAGAATGATCTCTGACTTTTGCAGTCTCCCTTTGTGGAGGGACAGCTTTAGAAAACCTTGGTGGTGAGAGGGAGTAGTTGCTCAACACATGTTTGTGGAATAAACAAAAAAATGAAGATTACCACACTCCCTGGTGTCACAGTGGACCAGAAGGTGCATTTTACAGTTGAGTAATTCCAGATAAAAACAGGAACATGGTGTTTATAAGCTGCCCTCAGTGGAGGAGAACACCGAAACCAGGGGAGGCAGAAATTGGGGGCCCTGAGGAGAGGGGCACCCAGCAAGTGCCAGCAGGCACTGGCACCCCCAGCACGGGAGAAGCCAGGACTTTGTGTGAGCAGGGCTACCCTGCTCGGCCTCTCCTGCCTGGAGCTCAGCTGTGAAAACCCAAAGGGACACTGGTGTGGTCCTCAATAAATATTTGTCCAATGTGTGGATGAGTGAAGGCAAGAGAGGGGGCGTGTTTTGGAAGTCCATCCCCTTCCTCCCTGCCAACCACACCTCAAGTAGTTACTCCCAGATAAAACTCTCACTGCTCGGCAGCTGCCACAGGCAGAGGAACTGGTGTCAGGGTCCCCTTGGGACGTGGAGCCATGCCCAGGTACACGGTGCACGTGCGCGGAGAATGGCTGGCCGTGCCCTGCCAGGACGCACAGCTCACCATCGGCTGGCTAGGCCGTGAGGCTGTCAGGAGGTACATCAAGAATAAGCCGGACAATGGTGGCTTTGCCTCGGTGGATGATGTGCGCTTCCTCGTGCGCCGGTGCAAGGGCCTGGGCCTGCTGGACCACGAGGACCTGCTGGAGGTGGCCCTGGAGGACAATGAGTTTGTGGAAGTGGGTGAGTGGCCGAGTCCATGCATGCCCGGGAAGGAGGCTCGGCGGCCACCCCCCCAGGCAGGTGCAGTGGGCTGCGGGCGGGCACGTGCCTGGGAGAGGGGAGGCTTCCCATTCACCTGTTACAGCAAGGCCGCAGACCCTGAAACGAGCTGACTTCCCTTGCCCCTGGTAAGCCGTAGAGGCTGCATTCGAGGAGGGGTGAGAGCTTGAACTGTCATTTAAACCCCGCCCACACCTGACACCTGCATCTCTACCTTTTGCTTTCCTCCTTGGAAAAAATGCTAAGAGCACTCGAAAGCCCGTGAGGTTGTTCTAAAGCAGCTATTTCTATAGAAGTGAGAGGCAGTGGAAGAGCGGTCTCCTGGTTTGCCAGCAACGCTGAATGCGCCTCTCCCTTGCCATCTGTAAAGGAGCCTCTCTGGTATTCTCGTTTCAGTTATAGATGGTGATGCCATGTCTCCCGACTTCATCCCATCACAACCAGAAGGAGTTTACCTGTATCCTTCCCTGCAGGCTGGCTGGTCTGCTCTGGGGGCTACTCCTGCCCGGGACTGGGCTGGGGCTTTCTCACACTCCCCAGTGTTTTCCTTTACCTGGCTTCAGATATAGCAAGTACCGAGAGCCTGAAAAGGTAAGCTTTGAGCCAACACTCTTTTTGTAAAGAAAATTAAGTCGCGCTTGTTTCTGGAGGGTTGGGGCCCGCAGAATTTATGACCAAACGCTATCAGTTAGGACAGGGCTTTATCCTGCTCTGTGAAGTTAGGAAAAGGTATTATGCTTATTTCTTGCTTTCTTTATTCAGCCTCTTCCAGACCAAGCTTTTTCACTAGCACATTAATGTTTCAGAGCAGAAATAAAATCTCTTTAGTGTCAAAATTCAGTTGTGCTTGAGGCTTCCTTACTCTCTTGGTCAAGCAGCCCAGTTGCTCAAGCTCACCGAGGTCCCCTTCTTTTGTGTAGTACATTGCTTTAGATGGGGACAGCCTGACCACAGAGGATCTGGTCAACTTGGGGAAAGGACGCTACAAAATAAAGGTACCAGGGAGGGTGGGAGGGATGTCCTCTGAACTTTTTCACTGCATATGGCAGCCTTCAACATGCTCAGCTTTGACCAATGTTTTCCTAGCTCACCCCAACTGCTGAAAAGAAGGTGCAAAAATCCAGGGAAGTCATAGAGAGCATCGTGAAAGAAAAAACTGGTATCTTTTTCTCTTTGTGTCATACAATTCTTTTTATTGACTTGAAAAAATTGACCTGCATCTAATGGTACCATGTCTGTTTGTTGTTGTTTTTTTCCCCTAGTTGTTTATGGTATAACTACAGGTTTTGGGAAATTTGCCAGAACTGTAATTCCTGTCAATAAGCTAGAGTAAGTCTGATCCCCCTCCCCCCCAGCAAACGTACATTCACATGCCACCTGTCCCCATCTTTGGAATTTCTTTCAACAAGAGAAGTAATTAACACTTGCCCCAATTTCCAGATGAGGAGGATAAGGCTCCTGTTCACTTGCATATGAGCTGGCTTTGAAAACAGAGGCTTGCTGGTCTCTTCATCTCATCACACTGCCTTATTCTGTCTCTCCAAAGATTCACCTGTTCTTCCCTTCATTTCCCCAGCTGAGGGGACACTTTCACTGCGAGGTATCTAAGAGGGGTTTTCCTTTTCTCTTCCAGAGAGCTCCAGGTCAACTTAGTACGTTCACATTCTTCAGGTAAGTCATTTCAAACATTAAATGACTTCTAGTCTTGTTTGATTTGGTGATTAAAGTACAGCACAGTGCAAGGCATCCTTAACAGCTGTGAGTAGATAGTGCATCCTGAAAACTCATGCCAGTTCTGCTTCAGGGGAGGAAGGGAAGCAGAAAACATTAGACAAGACCACCTTTCAGCTGAATCTCAGGAAAGGAATGGGCCAAGTGGAGGGATGGGGTTGGGGCAGGAGCATGTACATGGCCGTGCCAACACAGTGGTGCATTCGGGAAATGAGTGAAGGCTGGAACTCAGGGAATGAGTTGATCAGGATGAGGTGAGATGGAAAATCTGTCAAGAATCTGAGCTGGTTGCTATTCTAGATTTTTTTTTTTTAATTTGTCAGATAGAGAGGGAGAGAGTGCAGGAGCGAGCACAGGCAGACAGAGTGGCAGGCAGAGGCAGAGGGAGAAGCAGGCTCCCTGCTGAGCAAGGAGCCCAATGTGGGACTCAATCCTAGGACGCTGGGATCATGACCTGAGCCAAAGGCAGCCGCTTAACCAACTGAGCCACCCAGGCGTCCCTGAACTGGTTGCTATTCTAAGGGTGTTGGGGAAGGTGGGGCTCACTGAAACATTCTAGGAAAGAGAACCAAAAAGGAAAAACTGGTTTCCCATTTTTCTAGAAGATGGGACTTTAAGAAGCAGGACAGTCACTCAGGAAGGAGAGCAGTCCAACTATCTGAGTCAAGAAGAGACAGGGGGTAGGAGACTGGACTGACTGAACTGGGAAAATATTTGAAAGATAGAGGTAGAAACGACTTTGATTTTCTAGGAGAAAAACATCAATTCTGTTTTGCAGGTGTTGGGAAACCACTAATCCCTGAGAGATGTCGGATGCTCTTGGCTTTAAGGATCAATGTCTTAGCCAAGGGGTACAGTGGTATTTCCCTGGAGACCCTCAAGCAAGTTATTGAAGTATTTAATGGTAATGCCATGGATCCCCAGGCTGGCCTTCCACTGAGGCTGGGCATGTAGCACAGGCAGACTTGGTTGATGGCATAGCGAGGAACTAGCAGAGACAAGACAACATAACATAATGGAGATGAATGGAAATGGGCTTGGTGAGGAGAAGGATAACTGAGTGGGTGAGGGTGGGGACAGACACTTAGTCCTTTATACCTTCATCTCATTCTTCATCACCCTTCACTTAGTATTTGTCACTTTTAAGTCTGGAACAAACCCCTCATGTCTGTCCCTGAGCTCAAAACTGGAGACAACTTTTAACTCCATGATGCCCTGATGTGGTTAGAGAAGTTGCATCAAATCATCTGGGAAAGACCATGATTCCTGGATGTTCATCCCAAAGACCATTTCAGTAGTTCCAGTTAGTGTCTAGGAATCTGAAATCTTAATGCTCCCCAGATGGTGGGATAGCCAGACTTAAATAACTGAAATTCAACTTCTTGCAAAGATAGAACAGAAGTGTAAAGAGATCAAAGGCTTTTGGATCAGGAAGCCATCTGGTTCCAGGATACAATGCAGTTCCGCTCTTCGGAGCTTACTTCTCAGGATAGAATAAGTCCAACACGGAGACAAGATTTGAAATGCTTGGGAGGCCACTATCCCTTCTCACAGATAAGGATGAACAGAATAGATTAATGCAGGCTAAGGAAACTCTTTGGGGTGAAGGTATAAATGTATATAGGGCACCTCTGGGTGCCTAGAGTTCTGAGAATTCTCTTGGGTGAACTATGATCTGGAAGCTGGCCTATGGATGGCACTGTTTTATCCTACCAACATTATTTAGCAGTTGGAAAACATACTGTTATTAGGAATCTGAGTTTACTTTAGAAAAAAGAGGATTTTTTTTTTCTTGGTAACTGAGAATTTCCTCCAAAGCAGCAGTACATGTCTGTTTATAAGTGGTGGTGAGGTACCAGGCTGGGTGCCTAGGAATCTGGCCCCCCCCCCCAAAAAAAAGGAAAAGAAAAAGAGACTACGTTCCCTATGCTTACCTCCTTAGAGAACCCCTGTGAATACTTTGGTTGTGTCTTATCCTTCTAGAACATTTTATATTACTTTTCTGGTGTAAATATTTACATGTTTCCAAACATTCTCCAATAGCTTTTCTTTTTCCTCCAATAGCTTTTAATGGCTACACACACTCTTTGGCCATATGGTCCCTTAATTCCATATTTAGATCATTTCTAACTTGTTGTTCTTAGGAACAAGACTGTAATGAACAATAGCTAGTACCTGATCTTTAAGACACATTGCTACAATTTCTAAAAATTTCTAGGTCTGATTAGACCATACACAGTGAATGCAAAGGGGTAGAGAACCAAGAAAGAGGAAAAAGTTAAAGGAATAGATGATCCTTATGGTGATGGGATCACCTTTCTTCCATACAGCCTGATCTGGTTTGGATACAGTGTTCCCCCAACCACCTTCACACAGCAAATCTGAGTATGTCCTGGCTAAAATATGTAATGCTTTCCATTGTCCTGAGGATAGAGTCTAAACTTTAAGAAAATATGTATTTCCTATGCTGTACCTTTCATCGTCATGACTCACTCATTCCATAAACGGAAGCCTGTACCCCTCCTACTCCCCTTCACCCATTTTGCCCAGTGCCCCCACCTCTGTCAACCATCAACTTATTCTCTATATTTAGGAGTCTGTTTCTGGTTTTTGTTTTGTTTTGTTTTAGATTCCACATATAAATGAAATCACCGGTATTTATCTCTGTCCTATTTAGCATAAGACCTACCAGGTCCACCCATGTTGTCACAAATGGCAAGATCTCATTGTTCGTTATAGCTGAGTAATATTTCATTGTGGGTGTGTATACATACATGTATATATGTACATACATATATACCCACACACTACCTATTCCTTATCCATTCATCTATTAATGGATGCTTGGGTTGCTTTCATATCTTGGCTCTTGTAAATAATGCTATAGTAAACATAGGGGTGGCAAGTATCTTTTCAAATTAGTGTTCTAATTTTCTCTGGACCCAATATTGAAATTACTGGATCATATGGTATTTCTATTTTTAATCTTTTGAGACTCCATATTGTTTTCCAAAATGGCTGTACTACTTCGCATTCCCACCGACAGTGCCCAAGGGTTCCCTTTTCTCCACTTTCTCATCAACACTTGTTTTTTCTTGAGTTTTTAATTTTAGCCATTCTGGCAGGTGTGAGGTGATATCTCACTGAGGTTTTGATTTGCATTCTCCTGATGATGAGTATGCTGAGCATCTTTTTATGTGTCTGTTGGCCATCTGAATGTCTTCTTTGAAAAGATATCTGTTCAGGTCCTCTGCCCATTTTTTAATTGGACTATTTGGCTTTTCTGATGTTAAGTTCTGTAAGTTCTTTTTCTATTTTGGATATTGACTCCTTACCAGACATATCATTTGCTAACATCTCCCTTTCAGTAAGTTGTCTTTTCATTTTGTTGACAATTTCTTTCATTGTGAAAACATTTTATTTTGGTATAATCCCAATAGTTTACTTTTGCTTTGGTTTCCCTTGCCTGAGGATCCATATCTAGAAAAATGTTGCTAAGACCAATATCAGTAGTTATTGCTTATGTTTTCTTCTAGGAGTTTTATGGTTTCAGGTCTCACATTTAGGTCCTTAGTCCATTTTGAGGTAATTTTTGTGTACGGTGTGAGAAAGTGGTCTAGTTTTCCCAGCACCGTTTATTGAGAAGACTATCTTCCCCACTGTATAGTCTTCCCTCCTTTGTCCTAGATTTATTGGCCATATAGGCATCGACTTACTTCTGGCTGTCTATTCTGTTCCATTGATCTGTGTGTCCATTTCTATGTCCCTATCATACTGTTTTGATTACTACAGCTTTGTAGAACATTTTGAATTCTGAGATTGTGATACCTCCAGCTTTGTTCTTTTTTTCTCAAGGTTGCTTTGACTATTGGGGTTTTTTGTGGTTCCATACACATTTTAGTATTCTTTGTTTTAGTTTGTGAAAAATGCTATTGGTATTTTGGTAGGGACTACATTGAACCTATACATTGCTTTGGGTAGTATGGACATTTTAACAATATTAATTCTTCCATTCCATGAAATATACCAATTTTTTTGTGTTGGCTTCAACTTCCTTCATCAGTGTTTTATAGTTTTCAGAATGCAGGTATTTACAGTCTAAACTTAAAGTGGCTATAAGAGATGGCTCTTTGCTACTGGGAGGGTGCTCCTTCCTGCCCACCCCCACCTAATTCCCCTCTCCCTTTTTTTTTTTTTTAATAGCAGCTCAGCCAGGTCCCTTAAGCACTAGTTGTGCTTTCCCCAGGTATTTGTGTCACAAAGTGATACTAGCTCCTGCTGGGGGAGGTTGGTCTCACTGATAAAATGAAGATAGCCAGAAGTAATGGGTGCCTCCTTCTCTTCCAGCCTCCTGCCTGCCCTATGTTCCAGAGAAAGGAACCGTTGGAGCCAGTGGAGACCTTGCCCCACTCTCTCATCTTGCTCTTGGGCTCATTGGAGAAGGAAGGATGTGGTCTCCAAAGAGTGGCTGGGCTGATGCGAAATACGTAAGACTTTACGAACAACTTCCATCCGCAGTAGTTTCCCTAAGCTAGACGCTGGCTACAGGTGCCTGCTTCATAGCACTGCATCCTTACGGCAGCCCCATAAGGGAGCCACCATTTTCCCTGTTTCATAAATGAAAACTGGAGCTTACAAGTCAAACTAGCTGAGGCTCTAAGCTCCCATTCTTTACCATCAAGCTTCTGGACTTGGTGGTCACCTTGGTGAATAGGTACAGTGACCAATGTTGATCCCAGCAATTTGTTCTGCAACTAAAACTCTTCCAGGGCCTATCCAGGAGGTCACACACTGGTGGGCATTTATTTAGTTGCTGGTCTCACAGTGCAGAGCCATGGATCACAATCCTGACTGTATGGCCTCTGGACAGCTGGTTCCATTTCCCCCCAAGTACCTACCCCAGTGGTGAATCAGAAGGGCTTGTTTTTGACAAAACTTTCATGTCTTCCTCATCCACCTCCAGATTCCATCAGAGCAGCCCACAGAATTATTTGAAGTGTTATCTCAGGTCAATTGCTGAGAGGTTCCCTCAGTGAAGGGGCAGAGGACCAAAGGGGAGGAAGAAGTTAAGGGAACAAATAATCCTTGGCAGGGTATAGGTTCCAGATTACCTTTGTTCCCTACATCCTGATCTTTATTTCTCTGTGTACAGCGTTTGCCCAGTCCCCTTCACACAGCAAATTCCAGCATGTCCTGGCTTAAGCCTGTAATGCTTCCCATTGTCCTTAGAATAAGGTCTAAACTTAACGTGGCTTATAAGAGTCTTGTAGGTCAAATTCCTCCCCGTCAGTTCTATAGTGGGATGTGCTGTGTCTGGGCCAGAAGGACCAACACATGCTCATTCTTCTCTTTCCCACTCCCTCCTGTTCCTCCTCCCTCCAAGAAGTCCTCTGGGTCTTCCCCCTCCCCTCCAAATGCCTGGAGCCCCTCCTTTCTGCTCTCCTAGCATCTTCAGTGCTCATTTTCTAGCAAACCCCATGCACTTCCTGCTTCCTAGATTGCTTAATGTCCTCTCACTCTGGAATTGCCCCTGAGCTACTCTGTCTCAATTTTCCTAGGCCAGCCCTAGGCTGACAGCCCCAAAACAGTCTGGTGAGTAACAAGTACCCCCAATACACTTGTGAAATGGACATGGTGAATGGTGCTGACTGACTCTGCCTTCCTTCCTTCCTCGAGGGTCCTTAGCACAGTAACTGTTTCATTTCCTTTATATCAGGAGAAGATAATTCTGCAAGTTCTTAGATCAGTAGGCTGAGGGTGGAGGACTTTTTAGGTCAAGCTCTGGAGGCAGAGAATTCCTGACAGTCAGGAACGAAGCCTCAGTAAAGGTGTTCGTCTGTGCTGAGGAAGCAGCAGGAGAAAAAGTGAGTCACTAAGGTGGAAGCTGAGTACAAAGGACCTAGAAGCCAAAATGCAGGGTTCTATCCTCAGACACTAAAGCCCCTGCTTTAAGTATAAAAATTACATGAACTAGAAGTCTGCTTTCAGACTAAAGAACAGAACTAGAGAGTAGACCACAGTAGATGAACAGAAGCAATTTTTGTAGGTCTAGCCTTTATAGGACAGATCTTTAGGCTTAAGGATATTTTATCGATTCCTTGTGAGATTGAAAATAGAAAAAATGAAATTCAAAATCCATTTGATACCCATTTTTATCTTCTTAATCATTCTGCAGGTCCTGGAAGCTCATGGATTGAAACCAATTGTTTTGAAACCGAAAGAGGTAAAGAGATTCGAGGAAGATTTACTCATGTTAACAAGTCTTTATTTATAGACTATGTTCAGTCTTAATATCCATCTCACTGGTTTTCTTAAAGTAAATGTGGCTTTCATGTCTGTTTAAAGTTTGTCCCTGAAGAAAGGACTCCTCCCCAAGCCTTCAAAAGATTTTCATGCCGCAGATGCTTAGGGGTTCTCTTACCTAAGAACGTAAACTCCAAATGGGGATCCCTAAGGATCCCTAACAGATGCTTTGAGTCAAGATCCCTTGGGTGCTCTCCACCGAGAATCTTGGACGAGAAATGTCTTAAGATGTCTTGTCCACAATGAGGACCAGTTAAAGAAACGCAGCATCATTAGGAGCTGAAGATTTTATATGCAGTCTACCCTGGAGGGCCATGGATTACCTTGAGAATGGGGACATTAACACATATTTCACTTGCCAGGTTTATGCTAACCGGTTCACAGACGATGGCACTTAATCTTCAGTGTCTCCTAAGCATCCCTGCCCTGCACTTTCGAAAACATAAATAAATGTAATTCAGCTGATGGGTTAACTCTTCTCTTACGGAAGCAAAAGATACAAATCAGCTTGAACATGGGTTACAACAACTACCACAAAGGACTTTTCTCTTCCTTTCCAAAGGGCCTGGCGCTCATCAATGGGACACAGATGATCACCTCCCTGGGCTGTGAAGCGGTGGAGAGAGCCAGTGCTATTGCGCGCCAGGCCGACATCGTGGCGGCCTTGACCCTGGAGGTGCTGAAAGGCACCACCAAAGCCTTCGATACTGGTCAGCATGGCTCTTCCACTGGGTTACTGTTCAGTCAGCCAGAACTGGTTGGGTGGGCTAGATCCGGTCTTTAGACATGAGAGTTGTGGGGGTGGATGGTAGGGGAAAAGGAAAATACCCAAGTCCCTGTGGCATACGAAGTATTGCTACAGCTTCCTCTAAGTGATGCCATACTTGATCTTGAAATGACCCCATTTACGGACAGATGATCACTCTAGAGTTGACCCAGAATTCTGGATCACTCAGGTCTGACTCCCATCCAACTGTGTACGTCTTAGGAATCTGTTCACAGGGTTTTAGAATTAGAGTAGGATTAGTGTTGGTCCCATTAGAAAATTGGGAAGGAAAAACTACAGAAGTGGTAGCTTACCTGGAAAGTGGTGAATTTGAAAGGCTCCCTACCATTCTAGGTAGTAGGACAGAAAAACGGTCTCAAAATGATTGAAAACTATCAAAATTGGCCCCTGTGGAGCTCCCTTCCATTATCAGCCTAAATCTTTTTAGGGTAGACCCAGGGTCTTGAGTTAAATTCCCAGTGGGCTCCACACATATTTGTACCCAGATATTTAAAGTAGAAAAAATACAGTCAATGAAGAAAATCTTGATTTTGGAGTTAAGCTTCTAACAGTGAGTGCTGGTAAGAAGCTCTGGGACTTTTGAGGGCTTGTGTCAGCACTGTGGATGGTCCTGACTCATTGATGGTAGTTCATTCTAATCCAAGAATCGCTCAGACTGTTTCTCCTTCATCAATTCTAGACATTCACGCGGTTCGCCCTCACCGTGGGCAAATCGAAGTTGCTTTCCGGTTTCGGTCACTCTTGGACTCAGATCACCACCCATCTGAAATAGCAGGTCTGGGCATGTTCATGTGAGTGAGCTTATGTGGTGGTGTTTTTTGTGGAAAAAACTGACCACATGTCCCTTGCCGTCCACTTCCACAGAGAGTCACAGGTTTTGTGATCGTGTTCAGGATGCGTACACCTTACGCTGCTGTCCCCAGGTAAACCAACAAAACAATCTTTTCTTTTTTCCAATTCAGGGTGCAAACAGAAAAAGAGGAGTGTTATAAAGTCATGTAATGGTCAGTTATAATCCAAATTTCTTTACTGCCTCTTTTAAAAATTACACATATTTCTTATTTGTCCAGTGATTGTAGAGTTTCTATTCTCTATGGTGAGCTGTTTCCTTCTGAATTGCTTTGCTCAGTTCTCTTGTGCAGAAGCACAAGAGATGACTTGCTGTGTTGGTTTAGTGCCATAACTTTAAAAAATTCTCAGTAATAACATCATCCTAAACTGTTAATGGAATTTTAACTGGTTCTCCCTCTTAGATACCACAAGAACCAGCCTGACAGAGATGGCCACAGGAGGGGCGAATCATAATTCAAGGGCACATCATGGTTGTACCTTATCTGCATTTGATCAGCAGATATAAACCATCACAGATAAATCTGGGAGGCTTAACTTTAGTTAAAACAATGCAAAAGACCTGAGCTGGCGTGAGGAGTTCAGCATTGCAGATGTTACTGCTCATTTGTGGGTGGCAATTAGTTGGATAAGAGATTAATATACTTCTCAAGAATGGAACAATATTTTATTTGGTTCCAGGTTCTAGAGTGTAGTAAAGAATCCTCCCCAGAGCAAACACCCGCATTTCCTTTGACTCTGCAAGTTCCATTCTAGCTAGGTGATCAGAAACATTTACCGGAAAGAATTGCTAAGTTAGCCTTATAGCCCAAATAAATCCCAGTTTAAAACTTGCTTCCTTGCTATCCTAATAAGATCCTTGCTATCCTAAGACAATCAAATCAGACTCTGTGTGACAGACACCATTATCCGTGTTTTCAATGTATTCACTCATCTGATCTTGTATTTTAGGTCCACGGTGTGGTGAATGACACGATAGCTTTCGTGAAGAACATCATTACCACAGAACTTAACAGTGCAACAGATAATCCTGTATCTTTTGACTGCATACTAAGCTGTAACTGTAGAATTCTAGCTGGTAATTTTTAGATCTGCTGAAGTGATCATCTTGTGTAGCATCTCTGTTCTGTCACTCCATTTCATAGACTAAGTATCTGAAGTTCAGAGGGCAAGTGACTTTCTCTAGATCAGAGCTGGCAAGTGACAGAGGCAGGTCTGTGAACCTAATTTTACTTCAGAGTTTAACATGCTGTGCTTCCCCAATGGATGCATTCAAGGCTAAAGGATGTATTTCCTGCATTGGCTGAGAGAGTTCAGGAAGATGTTTGCCCTAAAATCCAGTGCTGAGATTGCTGATAGAGTATGAAGACTTATGTCACAAGTGGGATTGTAGGGGACCCCGCCCAGGCTGGCATTTATGCAAGCCTTCCTGGTTCTAGTGACACATTAGACAGAAGGCAACTTGTTAACACTTGCCAAAGTATTGCTCAAGGAGTTATGGCTTTCCTCACATCAAGTTTTTATTTTTGACATGGACTTTACTCCAATCAGTGTTTCTAAATTTTACAAAGAATAGTAAGAATGCTTCCAATTCTCAAAGATAGAGCCCTTCTTTCCTTCATGGTGTGGGTATTGCAGAGCCATCTTATTTCTGCTTTGGAATGTTCTTTGATGGTACAGTTCCCTCCAGATGTTGATGTGATCTGTCAGGAGACACACTGACAAAGTCCTCACAGAGATACTCAATACTGCCTTTGAAGACCACTCAGGCCCTTAGCAATATATTTTTCCTATCCCACATCTACCTTAGTTCTCAACACTGGAGAAAGTACTGAGTTAACAACCTTGGAAGCCATTCCTAGCTGAGGTGAGCAGACAGATTTCACAGCAGCTAGGTAAGACTGATTTATCACAGGATCTTGCCAGTGTGGTTTCTCTGATAAGCCTACTTCAGGATGTGTGTTTTATGTCCTCAGTGTCAGGTTGTTTTACAGTTAAGTCAGACCCACACTAAATAATTCTCAGCTCACTCACCTCAACACCACTCCACGCACTGGGACCCCCAAATGGAGTAGCGCTTTCAAGAAGTCTAGGTAAGTCTTGTCTCATCTATCAGTTCTTATAGAGGAGAGATATCCATTCTACACTTACATAATTTAGACTTTTTTTTTTTATTTGGGAGAGAGAGACACAGAGAGAGAGAATGAGCAAGAGACAGGGGCAAAGGGAGAGGGAGAAGCAGACTCCTCCCTGAGCAGGGAGCCTGATGCAGGACTTGATCCCAGGACCACGAGATCACAACCTGAGCTGAAGACAGATGCTTAACCAACTGATCCTCCCCAGTGCCTCCATAATTTAGACCTGAAAGGGTATCTTATGGAGTAAAAACAAAGAGTAACCATTAAATTAGTAGATGTGGGAGAGGGGTAATTCCTAACTAAATTCTTCTCCTACCACTTGCCCCAGCAAAAATTTCAGCCAAAAGTACTTTCCTTTCTCAATTAAAGATTCTTAATTACCAATGAATTTCCAATAAGGTAATATTTGGGAATTCTCCTGCAATACTGGTTTAGTTGAAAGAATATTCTTCTCAATTTTTCTATTATAGAAATAGAGCCCCTATTACACAGTTGCTAGATGTTATGGGAGCTAAATTCCAATTGCTTTAATCTGATTGCCAACAAACAAATTTGGAACAACTGGAAAACAACTGAACATGCTTAAGTTCCAAGTATGTGCAGAGATTACTTGCTATAAGGGTTCAGAGAATGGAGAGAAGACTAGTGCCTGTGAGTGGGGGTGGCTCGGTGGAGGAGAGCCAGCGCTGGGCCCAAGAGGCTCACAGTTGTATGTACTGAAAAGGGGAACTCCCAGCTTGATGAAGTTAATGTAATACGTGCATCTCCAGTTCTTTGGAAGTCAGAACCCTCCTCACACAGAGTGAGTTCCTAGCTAATAGATAATAAGCATTCTTTAGTCCAGTAGGTATAAATCAGCTCTTTCGAATCTACAAGAAGGGTCTGTTACTTCCTTTGTCTGGGTGCCTATTGTTTTAAGCGAAGTGCATGACAGAATGGAATGATCTTTGAAGGCATTAAGATGCAGTGAGTCTTCCTTGCTCCTACTTAGAAGGGTTTGCAACAGCCTCTTGGCCACCATTTGCTATGGATGCTGCTGTGGGATCACTGAGTATTCTAAAGTTTGAAAATCTTTCCAGAATTGATTGTTCCAGACTGTTTGGTGGTCTTTCATCAGCAAAGCCTTCCATCCAGCAAACTCTTCCACCAAGCACAAGAAGAAGGAATAAAACTGGTGTCCTGGTCTCTGTTCCTAGTTACAGACACAAACATTTTGAGGGAAAGTACTAACCACTAGATTAGGCTAATTATGGTGTTCAAGAATCTCTAATTTCAGGGAAAAACCCACAAAACCCAAAAAACATTTATGTTCCATGTTTCCTTGGCCCCTAGTTAGGTGTGCATGATTCATCTTTAAGGTTTTGGGTATTTTGTTGTTTCTGTGTTTGTTTTTGTGTCCCTTTATGTCAACAACTGCTTGTAGAAAGACACTCCTTCCCTCCACCCATATTTGTACAAGGGCTACAAGCCCTAAAAATTAGCCTTAACCTGTTTTGCAAGATGGTTTTTGCCAGCAGAGGAGAGACTATTTCTGGAGGAAACTTCCATGGTGAATACCCAGCCAAAGTAAGCTTTTTAAGAATGCTCCTGACCCTGAAAGCATATTCCAATTTAAGCCAGGTGAACTGAGTCACTCTTTCTAGGCCTTAGATTATTTGGCCATTGGAGTCCATGAACTTGCTGCGATTAGTGAAAGAAGAATTGAAAGACTCTGTAACCCTTCCCTCAGCGAGCTGCCTGCCTTCCTGGTGGCTGAAGGTGGTCTCAACTCTGGGTTCATGATTGCACACTGCACCGCGGCAGCCCTCGGTAAGAATACTGCCCAAGAATACCATTCCCCAGAACACAAGCCTGTCCATTTCATCTGAAAGTGTCCAATTTTGTCCTTGAATGCGATCTTTTCCCCCCGCCTCATTTGCATCCTGTCTTGACAGAAATGCAGAAGGGAAGTCTCTTTAACATTTTTTTGAAAAAAAAAAAACAAAACAAAACTAAATGAAACCTAAGCAAAGCTAGACTGTAAATGATGAGGTTTCCACAATTTCTCTGTAGGACGCAACTGGATATCACATAGGAAATTCATCTTTGTAGCTTTTTCCTTTTCCTTTTCCCTAATCTCAGTATGAAGACTAGCAGAAGGAAAAAGACAAAGGTATCTACAATTAATGGTAAAACTTGAGCTGACTTGAATGTTAAAGCTTTGGGTACATTCTATTAGATACACCAGCCACTAAGATCATAAATATGTGATTACAATGTGCAAAAATGCTTATGAGAAGATGCCCTCCATGAAAACTGAGCTTCAGCGTGGCTGATCTCTGACTCCAAACTGTGAGTAATGTATCACAGCAGGCTCCAGTACAAAGGACGCACTAAGGACTTCCTTTATATTTGCTCACTTAATGGTCACAACAATACCACGAGGTGTGTACTATTATTAGCTCCATTGTACAGATGAACACCTGAAGATCTGAGAAGTTAGGTGACTTACCCAACACTGGACAGCTAGTAAGTGGAACTGAATTCAAACCCAGGCATTTTTGTTCTCAAATCCATGCTCTAGCTTCAATTACTGTGGATCTCATTTTAATCCGTATTTAATCCTAAACTATGGTTGCCAGATTTAACAAAGGGAAATTCAGGATGTCCAGTTAAATTTGAATTACTTGGGCATACTTGTACTAAAAAATTATTTGTTTTTATCTGAAATTCAAAATTAACTGAGCATTCCGTATTTTTTTTTTCAGGCAAACCTACCCAAGAGGCAGGAGAGCCTGTGCTTAATCAATAGCATAGACTCTAGGACCAAATTCCATCTCCGTCATTTATCAGGAGTGAGATATGGAACAAATTTCTTAATCCTCTCTCCGTTTACTCTGTCAGATGGGGGAGATGAATTTACCTAATGGGACTGATTTGAGGATTAAATGAATTAATGCATATAAAGCTTTAGAACTATGCCCAGCCGTGTTGTAAGCACTAAAAAAATATTAGCTGATATTAATATGACTCCTAACCCCTTCCTCACTGAAGCCTCACATGAAAACTCACCACAACCCAAGGAGTCCGTGAATTCATCATGTCCTCTATCCAGTATCTTCTAATTGCTCACTTCCCTCCTTATTAAAATACTCCTCTAAGGGTAGCAACTTCTCACACTAATGTAGGGAGGTCGTGGTAACTGATGTAGAAAACATTAGGGACTTTGGAAAGTGTTATTTGAATGTGCTGGGCTTTCCCTAAACTGCCTATTGAAGTTGTTCAACTTGTCAACTTGCTTTCGTTATAACGAACTGAGTAGTTTTCTTTTTCCGGGATGTGTAACTTCTCTTTCTGAATAAGCCTCACCACAGACTGCATATCCATTAAAGCAGGTTTTGGGTCCCAGGACCTGGGACTCGCTGTGCTTAAAACCTGGAAAGTTCTGGGCTAGGACGAGCCGACCACCTGGTCTACATCGCTGGATTATCTCAAGATCCCTTATAGCAGGGAGAACAACTGAACCTCACCCTGCCACTCTCTCCGGAGCAAAAACGTAGGGGGGAGAACTCTCTCCTTGGCTCCGGGAGCAGGGGAGGAGCTCTGGAATGTTTCTCCTCCACACTTTATGCGTTGTCCCGGAGCCAAGAATCCAGCCATCCACTGAGAGTTTGTTAGAACAGCAGAATCTCAGGCCCCATTCGAAACTCGATATTTGCATATTGACAAGACGGAGTGACTCATATGCACAATAAAGTCTGATCTAGGCCATCTCCAGAAATCCTCCCCGCCCCGCCGCCTAGACGCATCCCGCAGTCACTGAGCCCTTGCTTGAACCCCCACCCCCACCCCACTGGACAGTCTGAGCTGTGAAATCTTGCGCAAGATCTGTGGGCCCAGTCTCCATCCCCAAATACCACCCTAGATTCTAAGGCCTCCTCTGGGGACACAATCAGTCCATTGTTCTCAAGTACTTGGCAAAGTCCATCACGACTTTTCCCCCTAGTCTCCCGGCATGCTAAATGCTTCCAATGTTTTCAAATAGGGTTTGTCATAGGATTTCTATCAGGTCTCATCTCAGAACTCACTATTCCCTCCCTTTCCATTCCATCTAATATAAACCCAACCTGCTTCCTTTTCCCAAAATAATCTGGGACCATCTGGTGCTTCAATACCAACCAAGAGCTCCTGGAGAGGACACTCCATGCTGTGAGGCACACTGGCAAGCCAACAAGGCAATTTTTCCCATTGGCAGCTTACTTACCTTGCCCTGGCCTCTTGCAGTGTCTGAGAACAAGGTTCTGTGCCACCCCTCGTCTGTGGACTCTCTCTCCACCAGCGCTGCCACGGAGGACCACGTCTCCATGGGAGGATGGGCAGCAAGGAAGGCCCTTCGGGTCATCGAGCACGTAGAACAAGGTAAACCCAGCCCGTCTGGAACGTCGCGCCCCACCAACAAACGACTGCATCGGCAGTCTTTCATGTGGAATCCCTAAGGGCAGTATCGGCATCACCTGGGAACTTGTTAGAAGGGTCGATTTTTAGGCCCAGTCCGAGACCTGCTAAATCAGAAACTCTAGGGAAGAGAGCAGAATCCGGGGCACCTGGGTGGCTCAGTGGGTTGAAGTCTCTGCCTTCGGCTCGGGTCATGATCCCAGGGTCCTGGGATCGAGCCCCGCATCGGGCTCTCCACTCAGCGGGAAGCCTGCTTCCTCCTCTCTCTCTCTCTGCCTGCCTCTCCGCCTACTTGTGATCTCTGTCTGTCAAATGAATAAATAAAATCTTAAAAAAAAAAAGAGAGCAGAATCCATCTGGGTTTAACAAGTCTTCCAGATGATTCTGAAGCTCCCCGAAAATTAGAAACCACACCTGCTGTCTAAGCAATTTCACTGGTTGGCTTAATTTTTTAAACAATTAAAAACATTCAAGGGGTGCCTGGGTGGCTCAATGGGTTAAGCCTCTGCCTTCGGCTCAGCTCATGATCTCAGGGTCTCTGCTCAGCAGGGAGTCTGCTTCCTGCCCCCCTCCCTCTGCCTGCCTCTCTGCCTACTTGTGATCTCTCTCTCTGTCAAATAAATAAAATCTTAAAAAAAAAAAACATATTCAAAAGTGGAGAGATTAGTGCTACAAACCCTCCTGTACTCCGACTCAGCGGCTCATTTGCTTAATTTTTTCCTTGACTTTCTCAAGTTATATTCACACAAATCCCATCACATTATTTTCTTCCTGCATACTTTATCCCTTAAATATGAATGCTTTTTTTTAATCCACCATCATGCCTTTCTCATATCCAACAAAAATCAACATACCAAGCTGAGTACATATTCAAAATCTCCCAATTTCTCAATGCCTGCATAGTGGGTTTGTTCAAATCCGGATTCGAGGTCCACATTTTATTTATTTTTAAGGATTTTGTTGTATTTTATTTGACACAGAGAGAGAGATCACAAGTAGGCAGAAAGGCAGGCAGAAAGAGAGGGGGGAAGCAGGCTCCCTGCCGAGCAGAGAGCCCCATACAGGGCCTGATGTGGGGCTTGATGTGGGGCTCGATGTGGCGCTCCATGTGGGGCTCGATGCGGGGCTCGATCCCAGGACCCTGAGTTCATGACCTGAGCCGAAGGCAGAAGCTTAACCCACTGAGCCACCCAGGTGCCCCTTGAGGTCCACATTTTAAATTTGGTGGTCAAAGTTGTAAGCCTCTTTTCATCTAGAACACCCCCCTCTCCCATTTTTTTTTTCTTCATGCCACAGACTAGTTAAAAAAACGGGTCAGTCTTCTGTTAGAGTCTAACATCCTGGATTTTTACCTGCTAGCCTCCTCGCGGTGCTACTTTTAACTTGCTATCTGCATGTTATCTCTGTCCCGCACTTTTTCTGTCTGCTGTGGAAGACTTACCAAGATTCAGATCCGTATCTTTCGGGAGATAGTTTCTAGGGTGGAGCTGTGCTAGGCCATTCTCTCCCGGCCTTAATTACTGCTTATTTGTTTTTTTAAAGACAGATTGCCTTCCTTCAGGCATTGTTAGCTAAGCTACTAAGTTTTTGCAATTGTATCAGAAGCCATTGGAAGACAAAAGAATATCACTACAAGGGGCACCTGGGTGGCTCAGGGGTTTAAGGCCTCTGCCTTCCGCTAGGGTCACGATCCCAGGGTCCTGGGATCGAGCCCCGCATTGGGCTCTCTGCTCCCCCTCTCTCTGTCTCTGCCTGCCTCTCTGCCTACTTGTGATCTCTCTCTCTGTCAAATGAATAAATAAAAAATATTTAAAAAAAAAGAACATCACTACAGTAATTCCCCTCCCCAGGAGGGGGAGGGCATGCTCCAATACCCCCAGGAGGTGCCTGATCCCACAAGGTACCAAGCCCTATGTTTGCCTGTGCAGATACACCTGTGATGCAGTTTAATTGCTAAATCAGATACAGTAAGAGATTAACAAGAATAATCAAGTAGAACAGTTAAAACAATATATTGAAATATAAGTTCAGTGAACGTGAGCTCTCTCAAAATAGCTTACTGTGTTTTACTCACCCTTCTTGTGACGATGGGGAGACGACAGAATGCCTACAGGGCCAGATGAAGGGAGCCAATGACACGAATGACACGGGCATTGTGAGGTAGCTTTAGGCTACTCTTGACTTTCCGAGAGGATTCGTCAGAAAGAGGCATCTAACAACCCATCAGAAGGCTCACCTGCTTCCAGACCGTGGTTGATTTTGAGCAGCCAAAACAGCAGAAGGTGAAATGGCAGATGAGCAAGGACAAAGGCATTCTAAGATAAATGTGGGAGAGTTTTGTACTCTTATTATTGAGATATAATTTACGTACCATACAATCACCCATTTAAATTGTACACTTCGGTTGTTATTAGCATATTCACAAAGTTGTGCCATCACTACCACAAATCAATTTTAGAACATTTTCATCCCAAAAAGAAACCATGTGAAACGCTGTACCCTTGACCTATCACTCGCCCATTCTCCCTACCCCACCCTGCCCTGAGGCTTAGGTCCCCTGGATGTCCTTTCTCTCTCTATGGATTTGCCTATTCTGGAAATGCCATAGAAATGGCATATAATATCTGATCTTGTGTAACTGGCTTCTTCCGGTCAGCATAATGTGTTCAAGGTCCGTCCATGCGACATGTGTCAGTGGTTCATTCCTTTTTCATGGCCCAGTAATATTCTGTCATATGGCTATGCCACATTTTGTTTATCCATTCATCAGGCGAGGGATGTCTGGGTTTTGGCCACTTTTTGGCTAATGTGAATACTGCTGCTATGGACATTTGTATACAAATTATTGGGCAGACATAATGTTTTCATTTCTCTAGAGTGCAGTTGCTGGGTCATATGGTAACCTGTGTTCATCTGTTTGAGGACCTACCAGATTGTTTCCCAAAGTGACTCTACCATGTTACATTCTTAGCAGCAGTTTTTGAGAGTTCTGAGTTCCTTCCCCAACACCTCTTATCATGATCTGCTACCATGGTGTGTTCCTAATGTCCCCACTGAACATGTTGCTCTGGCCAAAGCTTAAGGAGTCACCCTTGTCGGTTCTCTGATCTTCTATCCAATTCATCAGCAAATCAGTCTTACCATCAAGATACCATATCAAGTCTCTGTCATCTCCTTTTGAATGGTCTCCTTGTTTTCCCTACGGTTCTTCTACAGTTACCACATGCAATAACCAGGGTGAGGTCCCTAAACTGCAATTTTGACCACACCATGTTCCTGCTGAAAATTTGCCAGTTCGTTCCTGGTGCTCAAACCAAAATCCAGCCCCCTTCCTGTAGCCTACAAGGATCATGCGTGATCTGACTTCTGGCTCTCACTGACACCTCTCTCCATACCATTCCTTACCCTGGAACCACCGTGTTATTCTTGTACTCACCAAGGACACATCCCTAACTCAGCATCTGTGTCCTTGCTGGCCCGTCTGCCTGCAACACTGTTCCCCCAGGCCTTCACACGGTTCAGTTCTGCATTCTACCTTGGTCGCTGTGCAGATTTCATCTCAGATGTCTTCCCTGTCTACCCCAGCTCAACTTTGTGAAGTTTCCAATTCCTTATGCATAAACTGAGGGGACCGCACTAGAAGATGTGAAGTTTCTTCCAGATCCAAAATGGATCCCATTACTTCATCCCCTCCCAGGTGTCCTGTCTGTACTCACCAGAGTTTGGAGTGTGCTTCATAAATTCTAAGATAAGAAGTCAAATGTTTTTATTTATTTATTTATTTATTTTGAAGTCAAATGTTTTTAATACTCCATTTCAGTTGACCACTTAAATGGTTTGATCAACTTGGGGCTTCTGAGTTATTTTCTTGGCAAATAATGGAATCCAAGAGTAGAGAAATTTAGATTTCAATATTTGAAGTTGATAGCAAGGTATGGTACATTTAATAAGAGTTCTTAACTAGGAAAAAAAAAAC
>RCUC01147700.1:0-28746 GCA_003697995.1 Taxidea taxus jeffersonii | reverse complement strand
AGTCTGCAGTCCCTGTGACGCTGTGCTTGCTTTTCCCCAACCAAGTCACGTGAGAGCACAGAGGCTCCTCCTGAGTCCAGTCTGAAGGCCAATACCCATTCCCAGACCACCTGACCCTCAAGGAACTTGCCCGAGGGCAGTGTTGGGTGATGCTACTGTGACACACAGCCCCCACATCCCCATGGCTCAGCACCATCTGGGTTTATTTCTTGCTTATATCAAGTCTGGTGAGGGTTGAGCTGCTTTCCCTGATGGCTCTCCTTCAAGCAGGGACTCAGATCCCGGCCTTTCTGCCTTACAGTGGCATTTTCCATCCTTGGGTTACTTGGCTGCCCCAGGGAGGAAGGGAGCTGTCCCCTGAACCTGCCCAACTCCCCAGCTTATCTTCAGCAGCCTCAGCAGCTCCCAGCCCTGCAGTGTGTTGGGTGGTGGGCGCTTGGTGGTGGTCTTGCTGATAACAGATGTTCTCCTTCATCTTTCTGGACCCTCCCTGCGCTTTCCTTGAAGCTCACTTCGATCTTCCCTTAAGGCCTGGGAACTGACACAGGGGTGGGAAAATCAATAAATAAGAAAAAGGTTTAAATACAAGAGTGAATCTAAGTTCCTTAACTGCAAAGAGGCCTAGGTGTCATCATTTGCTGGGTTTAGCTTCCTTCTGGCCACGGTGACTGCTGGCGTTGTTAGTCTGGTCCTGTCTCCAAGGCCCCTTCAGCCGAGTCTCAGTGCCAGATGTCCTCTGTTTGGAGTTTTGCTGCTGACCAGGTGCAATAGCATCTTAACCAAAACTTTTTTCAGGGCACCTGGGGGGTTCAGTCCATTAAGCATCTGCCTTCAGCTCAGGTCATGATCCCAGGATCCTGGGAGAGAGCCCCATATTGGGCTCCCTGCTCACCAAGGAGTCTGCTTCTCCCTTTACCTACTGCTCCCCCTGCTTGTGCTCACTCTCTCTCTCTCTCTGCCAAATAAAATCTTTAAAAAAAAAAAAGTTTCCAATTCATCAAGAATAGTGATGTTGTCTACTTCTTTTTCACCTCTGCCCTGGGAGTGGGCCCTGTCTGCAGACAGACAGGGGGTGTCTCCACAGTCATTTTCCCAGGACCCTCCATTCACTGTGAGATACGCTACATTGGAAGCCTGGAGAGGATGAAGGACTGGTTCTGGGAACTCAGCATTCGAATATTCTAGGTTGTTACACGCTGCTTTTCCAGAGTCCTCCTCTGGGCCTAGAAGGCAGAACCAGCTGTGGACAGTGAAAGTCTTCATGGAGCACAGGCCTCCTGAAAGACTGCAAGACAGGAAATCTAGTGAAGAATGGGAGTTTTGTAGGAAACATCAAGGCCCAGTTAGGCAAATCTCTCTTCTCCAAGCTGCGCACTGCATCAGGGAGTCACTCTGTGGCTCAGTGGGACAGGCCGAGATTGATCTCCTCACAGCCAGGGAGTGGACTGCGGTGGTGTCCCGAGTGTTGGAGATTCCCGCTGCTTGTGGGAGAACAGCGTGAGGTGGCTGTTCCAGCCCGTGTGTGCTTTGTTTGCCTTTCTCACGTTCAGTAGCACTGTGAATTAGTTACCAACATTTAAAGAAATAGAAGATCTAACCAAGAATAACCAGGATTGGGGCACCTGGGTGGCGCAGTCAGTTGAGCGTCTTGATTTTAGCTCAGGTCATGATCTTGGGGTAGCGGGATCCAGCCCCACATTGAGTCAGTCCTGCGTCGGGCTCCAGGTGCGGCACAGAGCCTGCTTACCTCTCCTGCTCCTCCTCCCTGCTCACACTGTCTCAGATAAATAAAATCTTAAAAACAAACAAACAAAAAAAACAAAAGAAGAAGAAGAACCAGTATTTGCAGGTTTTCTAGAACAATGGGGAGGTCTGGTCTGGTTCAAGCTGGGCTTGAACCCTATGCTTGGCCATTGCTGTCCTTACACTCTCTCATGTCCCAGCTGGTCCACATCGATTGTTTGCTTTCATCCCTGGCTCAGGGCACACCGTCTGTGATCCTTGCCTGTTCTTTTCCTTCAGCTAGTGTTCAGGGGAAGGTCACGGGGTTCTTCTCCGGCTCCAGTGGCACCTTCAATTGGGTTTCTCTCCCCTGTGGGAGTGAGAACAGCAGCCACCCCCAGGAAGTTTGGGGAGGAAAGAATCAGGAGGGAGGGACTTACTGCCTCTGTGGGATACCTCAACAACAAGAGAGCCAGGTTTTCATGGGGCTTTCTTGAGGTTTGTCCTTCCTCCTGCTCCAGACATTTCTGCCAAAGGATCAAAGTCGGGGACTCATCCCTTCCTATCTTAGAATGTGCTAGAAATGCTAGAACTGAAGTAAGTAGTACCAGGGCTGCCATGATAAGAAAAAAAAAGACATAGTATAATTTAATTATCAGATTAAAGAACTGCTTAATTGCTATTCTGAATAACAGGAGGAGGGTCCCTGGGAAAAACCATGTCATGTTCACTGATAACAGGATTTGAAGATGAATGCAGCGTGTCATCTCTGGTCCTCAACATATTTTCTTTTGCCAGGGGTATCAGGCTGTTATTGAAATATATGTCATGTCTCAGGGCTCCTGGGAGGTGCAGTGGGTTGAACGTCTGACTCTTGGTTTTAGCTCAGGTTGTGATTTTGGGGTTGTGGGATCGAGTTCTGCATTGGGCTCTGTGGGGAGTCTGCTTAAGACTCTTGCTCCCTCTTCCCCTTCTCGCTCTCTCTCTAAAAATAAATCTTTAAAAAAAGAAAAGAAATACATGTCATGTCACATTTATATGTAGAATCTAGAAAAGCCAAATTCATAGAAACAGAGTAAACTGGTGGTTGCTGGGAGGTGGGGGAAACAGGGAGACTTTGGTCGAAAGATACAGGCTTCCAGTTAAAAGATGAGTTTGTTCTGGGGATGTAATGTACAGCAGTTACGATCATTGATGATATTAGACTTGGAACACATACTTGTATATTTGGAAGTTAAGAGAGTAGATCTTAAATGTTCTCACCACACACACACACAAATGGAAACATACATGCGAAAATCTGCACAAGTGAGATAACACATTTCATCCTTCATCATTTATGTTTTTTCTTACCCTTCTGTATTTCTTCCAAGGGCTCAGAGTCTTCCTTCCCCAACTTGATGGGACGATTTCGTTGTCTTCTGGCATATCTTGTGGCCAATGAGAAGTCTGCTGTTCATCTGATGGTTTGCCTTCTTTCTGGTGGCTTTTAATATTTTCCTGTGTTTTTCCTATTCTATAATGATATGCATTTCAGTGTGTCTAGATTGACTGACTTTTCTTTACATTGCTCAGAATCTGGTCTGCATGTTTAGCCTGAGAATACATGTTTTTATTCTTGACTATTTGTAGACATTTCCTCTTGGATCCCCCCCTCCTCTTCATTTTCTAACACTAATTTCCATAATAGGACATTTCTTCTAGTTTACCATTTTGTTCTTCAATTTTTTCATCCGTACACTGATGATTCATTTTTTATGTCACTGACTATATTTTTTAGTTGGTTCTATTCCAAACTTCTTTTTTTGACCCTGGCTCCCCCCACCCCCCAGAGCCTTCTGACTCTTTTTCCTTTTAATAATCCCCTTTTTAGCTTTTGGTATCTTATTTCCTCTCCTTTAATGTCTGAAGTACCCTCATTTTACCATGCTTCAGATGATTCTGTTAGCCCTGTTTCTAGAACAGCAGCTCTTTCTGTTTGTTGCATTTGTGGACCTTCCTCCCTGGTGGCTTGTTTCTTGTGGGGTCCAGAACTTCACCATCAGCTTCTTGGCCTGCGCTGGGTTTCCACGCGGACATCTCGGCCCCAGGTGTGCTGGCTGGCGTGTCTGCATCCTTGCAGGGCAGGTGTCTGCCTGCTGCCACCCAGATCCTCTGGGTCTCCATGGGACTAGTTTTCCTGTTCGTCTCAGTTGGGGATTCCTTCACCATAAAAATAGTGACTTCTGGCTTGCTTAAGTCTGGAGTGAACAATTTTTATGGGTGATTCATCTCGCTCTGGGCCTGGAGTGGCTCTTCCTTGCTTCTTTCCCAGGCCAGTGGCTAGAATTTTGTCTTTCATTTTGGTGACAGAGCAGCTCTTTGTGGCGCTCAGCGTTCTAGGGAGAGCCCGGTTCCCGGGCTTCATCTGTCCCTGTCTGACTCCCGCCCTCAGCCCTGAGGACCTCCATCTGATCGGTCCTGACACATTCTGGATCTCCTTGGCCTGAGCTATCGCCCCAGGCCCACCTATCTCCTAAGTGTGCTCATTTGTTGAATGATTTTTTTCCCCTTCATTTCTGGTACCTGGGATTTCCCTGCTAAGCTTCCATATTAACATTTACGTGTTGACAGTTTGACAAATTTTATGTTATCCAGAAGTTCTAAATATTTACAGTAAGAAGGGAGCTCTTTCTACATCAGCTTATCCTGTAATGTTGTCTTGAAACTTTGGATTATTTTCTGGATGTGCCCAGATCTAGTGTCTTTAAATTGTAGTCGGTTTTCATATGTACGTGCTCCCCTCAGGCAACTTAAACCTATGCACTTTATTTATCTAGTTGCTTCATGATTCTTAATTTGGCAACTCTCTGTACATGGCCCTAAACAGGGCTCTCGGGGCAGACACAAGGTGCGGGTTGGAAAGTTTCTCGGCGTTAGGCCCCCAAACACCCAGACCTTCAGTTCACTCAGGCCTTCCAGGGGTTAAATTAAATAACTAGTCACAGAGGACATTGTACTTTAGTGACTGTGAGACATTCAGTGGGACAAAGCCGTTTTCCACTCACGAAGAGGTGACTAATTTGATTATAGTAATTTCTCTGCCATGAAGACTTCTCTCCGGCAAACACATGGTCTAGTTCCCGATTATTTAATAGTAATTCTCCAGGTAAAGATAGATCTACTTAATTTGCTATCGGGAATGAAAGGGAAAGGGTAAAAAACGCCAGGCTCATTTTGGAGAGCTTTCCACAGCTTCTCCGGCTTTCTCATTGAACAACAGTTATTGTCCTGCTCCTCTCCTCCCTTTCCTCAACCCACCTGATGAACCGAGCCAACACACATGCGCGCGCACATACACACACAGGCACACACGTGTGCATGTGCACGTACGCATGCATGCACACACGCATGCGCTCCTGAAGTCCCAGTTGTGCACCGGAACCACACAGAGAGGTATAGTGGCTTGGAGGAAGGGGGTTGGTGTGTGTATACTTCCCCCAGCATGTGTCTGTTTATAATAACTGCTGATGGGAACTCCGCTCATTTCCTTCCTCCAGCCAGGAATATAATTTCCATGACCTTCCTTCATGGCAGAATGAAATGGGGATAAAACGTTTGAGTGGCCTGGGTTCTAGAAAGTGCAAGGCTTAGGTGAACTGGGGAAGAGGGAGGGACTGAAACAAAGGGGGAGGCAGAGGTAGGGAGGCGGGCAACTCCTGCCCTCTGTCCAGAGAGAGCCGAGGCCATTTTGGCAGTGGGATCAACTCTGTCCAGGGTCAGTTTGTTGTGGCCTGGTGGATAGAGCAGGAGCTGCAGGTCCCGTGGGAGAATGCTATAGGTTGCCTCTCACTTGGAGAAAGGGAGCCTGTCCAGACCTGCCCTGGCTGTTGCTGCTTGGCGGCAGTCAGGCAGGATCCCCTAATAGTTGCTAAGTCTGTTTCCCTTCCCATGCACACGGCTTAAACTGGATTATAAAGCCCTCCCACCATGCCTCTCCATTAGTAGTTTTTTTTTTTTCTGTCTTTTATTCTGAGAGAGAGGGTTCCTTCACATGGCCACACACTTGCGTGGTCTCTTTCAATCTGCCTTCCCAGCCTCCTCTTGGCCTAGCCTCACCCTCACTTGCTGCCCTGCAGCTTCCCCGGCCTCCCTGTGCTCGGGCTCCCCATGTTTTCTCCTGCCACAGGGCTCTGGCATGTGTGCTGCTCTGTGCCCAGGATCCTTTCCCTTCCTGCTTCTCCCCTGGAGAATCTATTTGTGAAACAGCGTAAGGCCTCTCCTCCTATGTCAGGGAGATTCGGGATCTAACTTCCTCCAGGTATGGGGCCAACCTGGTGCTACAGGATTTTCTGTCCCCTTAGTGCCCACAGTTCTTGGTCATGCCAATTCGAAGAATGATGTGTTAGACCAAAGAGTGATAGGCAGCAAAGCCAGGTTTACTGAGCAAAAGTACAAAGCTCCCAGAGAGGGAAGGGGACTCTCGGAGTTCCTGAGTTTGAGGGTTTTTATGAGGTCTTTTGCAGAACTTTCTTAAGCAATTAGGGTGTGCTGAGTCATGCCAATCAGGACTTCGGTCATGTTTCTGTCTGTTAGGTTAATGTCCACATGCTGATGGTCCTTTTTATGCTGACTTCTAGGGGCTTATGTCTTAACTGCCCCTTGCCTGTGATATTGACGCATGCTGTTGTGGTTAGCTATCTTATTTTAGAACGGTTTGCAGAAGTCATTTCTGCAAAGGCTGCAGAGCAGAATGTCCATGCAGTCCTGTCTAAGCTGCCAAACAGGACGTCAGTGCTGTTTCACTGTAGCTGTCGTGACTCCATCTTTGCTTGGGGACCCCGGCCCTGACCCCCTCACTGTCCAGCTAACTCCTAACATTGGGATCTCTACTGCAGACTGCAGATGAGACCGTCCAGTCTTGTGGGAGAAAGAGGCAGTGCCCACCTGCTATCGAGATGCCATGCTTGCCTCTTCCCTAGCTGCCAGAACTAATCTTCCATTTGCAGATGGTTAGTTTCTGAAGGATTTCTGCTGCATTTAGGAGAGCTGATCATTTATCACTGCACTATTTACCAACACGTGAAGTAGCAGAAAGAATCTGTTTGCTCCTGTTCCATTGACATGTGCTCGTATACCAGGATGTCATGGTGTCTCTGTGTGGGTTGCACAAAGGGGTTCTTCGATGTTTTGGCACATGGCAGCAGCAGAGGGGGTGTGGGAAGCTGGTTCCAAAGCGAACCCCCATTCAGGCTGCTCTCACTTGACTTTGCCCACCATCGCTGGCCCAGAAGAGCCTTCCTTGCTGTGCTGCCTAGGCCATGGTGCCTGTGTCATGGGTCCCCTGCATCCTTCAAGGCCTGTGGCAGGGCTTCCCCATGTGGAGTAACCATGATTATTGCTACTTTTTTCGAACCGTTTTTCTGTTCCGTTCACTGAACAACCTGGATATGCCAACTTGCCTGTAGCTTAGGCCTTGATGTTTGTAGAGTAAGAACCGTGTTGTTTCTCTTTGCGCGCTCCACGCTGCCTGTCCTGGGCACGCCGTAGGAGGGGGGAGTACTAACTTGTGCTGCTCGAGGCACCCTGTGAACGCACTGAGTATTTGGCGTTCAGGATTTACTCAGAGTGCTAGAAAGTGACTCTCCTTTTCTTTCTCTCCAGTTACAAGTTATTCCCAAACTGCGTCCCATCCTTTGGGTTCCGCCATCTGCTGCCTCTTACAGACAGAGTGGATAGCTTCAACGAGGAGGTCCGCAAACAGCGGGTGTCCCGGAACCGCGATGCGCCCGAGGGGGGCTTTGATGCTGTTCTCCAGGCTGCTGTCTGCAAGGTAACTTTTCTCCGTGGTGTCATCCCTACGAGTGGGCGGGCGTTGGCACTGCCGGCAGGAGATAGCAGATTTTGAGCCACCCCAGTCTGTGGTTCCTGTCCGTTCTTACATCAGAGGGTGAGCTCAGGGGCCCATGGGGAGATGCTGAGCAGTTCCATCGGCTGGGGCTCAGGGACGGGGCAGGGTTGGTGCATGTCTCGGTGTCAGGGTATGGCTTCTACACAATGGGGTGCTGTCTTTGCCAGAAGACAGCTGCTCTGTGTTTATATTTTAGCTCTTCTGCTTCTTTTCAGGGGAAAAAGGTAAAGTTAGAGCCCTGTGCATAGGAGCTTGTTGAGCTTTCTGGCCCAATTTTGGTAAATCTTAAAGATGGCTGTATGAGGGAATCCAGCTGAAGAGGAGAAGTGCATGTCGTCTTAGGTTGCCTTTCTGTTTGTTTGTTTTTCCCCCACCAGCTTTTTCTGTGATATATGAATCCAGAGGGAGGACATGGACTTAGGTCAGAAATGAACTCATGCTTTGAGAGGTTCCAATCTCGGTGAAATATATAAATGGAATGTTGGTAATAACTTCTTTTTTTTTTTAATTGGAGTAGAGTTGGCACATGGTGTTACATTAGTTTCAGGTGTACACCATAGTGGCTCCGTAAGTGTGTGCATTGTGTTGTTGTGTTCATCACAGGGCGGCTACCCTCCTCCACTTACAACACTGTAATAGCACCACTGGGGTCATTCCCTATGCCGGAACTTTTATCCCCAGAAGTTATTCTTTCCAGGACTGGAAGCCTGTATCTCCCTCTCCTCTGCACCCTTTTTGCCCATCCCCCCCTTCCCTCTGCCCTCTCCTCTGGCAATCATTAGTTTGTTCTCTGTATTTATGGGTCTATTTTCTGCTTTTTGTTTGTGTTCATTTGTTTTGTTTTTTAGATTCTATGTAACTAAAATCATATGGTAGTCTGTCTTTCTCTGACATATTTTACTTGGCATAATACCCCCTAGGTCCATCCATGTTGTCACAAATGGCAAGATCTCATTCTTTTTTTATAGCTAAGTAACACTCCAGTGTGTGTGTGTGTGTGTGTGTGTGTATGTGTGTATCTCTAACCATTTATCTGTTGATGGACACTTCAGTTGTTCCCATGTCTTGGCTATTGTAAATAATGCTGGAGTAAACATGGGGATACATAGATATTTTCATCTGTTTTCATTTTCTTTGTGTAAAGACCCAGTAGTGGAATTACTGGATCATATGGTATTAATGTTTTTAATTTTTTGAGGAACCTCCCTCTGATTTTCCAGTGACTACACCAATTTCTATTCCCACCAACAATGCATGAGTTCCTTTTTCTCCATATCCTCCCCAAGTCTTGTTAGGTAATAACCTTTTCTTAAGCTAATTTTCTACAGACAAAACAACTCAGTAACAACAACAAAAGATTAAAAAAAAATCACTTGTGAATTTGCTATCCCCGCACATACTTTTATAATTTTTCCGTAGTAGTCATCATAGAGCACGTGTAAATGATGATGCTCTTGAGAATTTTGGTGGCTCAGCAGCCTTAGGGCAATCCTTGGGACCCCTGTGTTTGGGGAGGGCTGGGAAAGAGACTGGAACTCAGTTTGGAGAGGCTGCTATTCCTGTGCTAAGTGATAATAAGCACTTAGTTGCCCACTTACCTAGTTTCCGACCTCAGAGAGTGTGTGTCCAGGGTGTGACTGACTTTTTCTCTACTCTGTCCTTGACCAAGTGCTAAGAGAGCCACGGTTGTCCTTTCTGAAATAAAAAACGGAAATGGTAGATAGGGAGGGGTCAAGGGAAGGAAATGGGAAGAAAATCAGTCTCCTGCAGTCCTCTTCCTGGTCCCGCTGCAGCTCTGTTGTCATTCACTGCGTCCTTGGGCCACCCCTAGAGAAGGTCTCACAGTGGCTCCCAGTCCAGGATGGCTGCAGCGTGACCCTTCCCAGCTGCTGGCCAGAGCCGCACAGTCTGGGTGCCTGGAGAGCAGGGTCATGAGGGCCAGAGCTGGCTGGGCAGCCGTCTGTGCCCCCATCCTGCTCCCTAGCAGAGAGTGACCCTGAGCCCTTGGAGATGAGCTGATAGCAGGCTTAAGCAGCTCACAGGGGCCTCTTTGTTCTGGTTTCATTCTCGCCCAGGTTTTTCTGGGATAGAATGTTATCAGTTTGTGGGATTTAGGGCTATGGAATGTTCACATGCCTGACCTTAAATCCCACCTCTGTGGCTTGCTTTATGTTTCTTGGAAAGCTGTTCTTTCAGCAAAAAGAAGGAAACTATTTCTAGTTAGGATTCCATTTAGGATAAGGACCCTGATTCTACCCAGATAAGTCCCCCCCCCCCCCAAGCAGGTCTCACTGCTGTGATAGGCCATTTAAAAGGCATCCACAGCTAAGGGAGGCTTCTGTCCTCAATGCAGGCATTTTTTCCAGTGCCTTCTATCTGGCTAGGCTGGATAAAGGGATAATGCTACTGCTCTTAATTTCTTATGTTTACCTAGAAATCTGTGCTCCAACCTTTCTTGGTCAGAATAATAATTTCCCCATTACCGCTTTTATTGCTCTCCCGGGGCTTTCTAGAAGTTGACTCTAGGTTTATTCTGAAATTGTGTAGATAGAAGTGTGATGAGTGGTTCAGACTGGAACTAGGGCTATTTCCTGTTCTCCCTGAGCTGGGCCTGCCCTTGGCCTGGGGGGATGTGGGAGGGGTGGCCCAGGAGCTCTGCGTTCCAAGTTGCCATTCACCCCTTTGTGGTTGTTCTTGGTTAAAGAGGTGACCTGTGAATTTGAGCTTGGCCGGGTGCATCCTGGCTACATGGGGTCCTAGGGGCTGCTTTCTCCAGTTAGACAGGAAGTAAGATGCGTGAGACCCAGAACATTCCCCTTTTGTCTTCACCTTCTAGTCCCCCAGCCTTTATCCTGAACAGCCTTCAGCAGACTTTGTTTGAATATTGATTCTCTGACCCTGTACTGTCTGTTAAATTTTTAAAGCATTATATGTCGTCCCAGAAATAGGTGGATGAGTTAGTCTCAAAGCAAACAAAGTAAGTTATATGCTGAGTAAAAAGTGTGTGGCCTGGGTTGAGTCCCTTTATGCCTTTGCTGGTGAGAACATTCTAATCTAGAATGAAGACACAGCCCCAGAATTGCTGGGCACTCTGACAAGACTTTCTGCAGGAATCCAAATTCTGTGGACCCCCAGAAACAGAATCATTGCTGCCCTTACTCTGACCTCATCCACACTCCAGGCATTCTGCATACGTTCTCTCTGAGGCTCAAGCAGTCCGACCGGCTATTGGTGGTGCTGGTGGCTGTCCCCAGCTGACCAGGAAGGAAACTGAGTAGTAGCACAAGGATTCGTGAAACTTACTGTTAGTAAGAGGTAGAGCCAGACTTTGAACCCGATCTGGTTGATTCTAAAGCCCATGTCCTGACTCTTAGCTGGTGCCTTGTGCTTTGGGAAATAGTGACAGTGCCATGCAGAGCAGGGAGGACCCAACTTTGAGTAACATCATGGGATCAAGCTCAGCCTCTTGTGCTGCTTCCTGGTTCCATGAAGGCCAGCTGACTGCTCTGGGCATCAGAGTGCTCATTGGGAAAGTGTAGGGAGGTGGGATTGGAGGCAGGATCTCTAGGATGTCCTCCAGTTGTGCTGGTGGGGGCTACTTTCCCTGAAGGACGTGCCGTGGCCCCTCCCCCTTTGCTCAGAGCCCTTGGTTTTGCTGTTCACTCCTGAGCCTCCTGTGAGGGACAGGCTGCAACAGATACCTGTAGAGGGTAGGAAATTCCCCGTGCCTGAAGTCAGGCACAACTCTGCTCCTCCATCCCAGCCTCCCACAGAGTGGATTTGGGTTTTGGGGGTTCTGTTTTTGTGGGTTTTTTTTCCCTTGTTTGCCTGATTTCTTTTTTTTTTTTTTAAAGAGTTTATTTATTTATTTGTTAGAGAGAGAGAGAGCACGAGCACACGCAGACAGAGAGGCAGGCGGAGGCAGAGGGAGAAGCAGGCTCCCCGCCGAGCAAGGAGCCCGATGTGGGACTCGATCCCAGGATGCTGGGATCATGACCTGAGCCGAAGGCAGCTGCTTAACCAACTGAGCCACCCAGGCGTCCCTGCCTGATTTCTTTTAAACCTTAGATTTGTGTGGTTTTTCCAAGCACGGTTTGAGAAACATATGTACTTCTTGGAGAAGGCAGCCATCCCCGAAACTCAGTGTCACCTGAAGGAACTCCCTGTCCTATTCCACATCCTCATGGCCTGGGTTCTCCACTAGCACGCGTGAGCTGCTTCTGCTGGCAGACTGTACCCCAGTTTGGGGGGCTTGTTCCCACCCAGCGTGTGTGTTCTTCCTCTGGCTCAGTGTCTCAGTGAAACACCAGGAAGTCTGGTGTCTTGCCGTGGCCCAGGGAAGCCTTAGGGACCATGCGTGCAGGTGTGCAAGTGCTCAGGCGGCTTTTTTGTCAGAGATGGTGAAGATACTTCTTGGCTATCTAGTTTGCAGGTCCTTGCGGTCTCCTGTGCATTTTTGAATCATGTCACTGTTTTGGTCCCTGAGGCGCTGTTTCCTCCTTCTGCCCAGGGTGCCTGTGAACTGCACTTTGGGGTAATCGGCCACCCTGCCAATAGCTGTTTGTTGACACAGGGTGTGGGAACACACTGAGTTACAACTCCACCCAGGTGGGGAGGGGAGCTTTTGTCTCTTTGGGTCTTCCAGCAGATATTTGTAGTTCTTTTTATTAGTTGGAACGTTTTTTTTTTAAAGATTTTATTTATATGACAGAGAGAGAGAGAGAGATCACAAGTAGGCAGAGAGGCAGGGAGAGAGAGAGGGGGAAGCAGGCTCCCTGCCGAGCAGAGAGCCCGGTGCGGGGCTCGATCCCAGGACCCTGGGACCATGACCTGAGCCGAAGGCAGAGGCTTAACCCACTGAGCCACCCAGGTGCCCCTGTAGTGCCTGTTTTGAGGCTGTTCACATCCCTGGACTCACTTGGCTAATGATGGCAAGGGAGAATCATCCTGGGGAGAGGGTAGGAGGCCCACTCCATGACTGAGGTTAGGATGTCACTTTTTCATTTCAAGTTATGGGCTCCTCACTGCTTTAAATGTCTGTTGGCAAAGAGGAAAAGAGACAAGGACTGATTCTTGGGTTCTTCTGGCCCTGTTCTCTCCCTAAACCTCCACCCCTGCCGTCTACATTCCAGCCACAATGACCTTGACAGTGACCTTGACTCTTGTACTCTGATTCAGGTAGGGCCCTTTGCACATGCTGTTTCCTCTGTTCACAGTACTCCTCCCCCATATTCCTGCTTTTCTTTCTTTAACTTTTTTATTAATAAACTTTATTTTATATAAGAGCAGATTTAGGTTCACAGCAAAATAGGGCAGAAAATGCAGTTTTCATATACCTCCTATCTGCACCCACACTCTAGCCCCACGGCCCCTCCGCCACCACCAACATCCCCACCAGAGGTATATTTTTTATAGTCCTCGAACCAGCGTTGACACATCAGTATCTGCTGAAGTCCAGAGTTGACTTCTGGGTTCACTCTTGGTATTGCACGTCCCATGGGTTTGGACCAATGTACAATGACATGAAAGTCTTTGCTTCACCTCTTCATCCCTGTCTTCTTATCTGCAAACCTGCTTTTCTTTGAATGTCTAATCTCTGCCTACTGATGTTTCAGACCTCCAGTTACGTGTTTGTGTGTCAGGGAAGCCCGATGGAGCCTCCTGATGTGGTCAGAGCACCAGGCCCTTGGTCACATTTACTTTAGTTAACTGTTTTCTTTGTATTTGGGCCACTCCTTGAGTGATGTCTGCCTCCCCTTTGAGACAGTAAGCCCCCTGAAGGCAGGGACCCCATCTCTTTTTCTCACTACTGCATTTCCCTAGCATCCAGCACATTTCCTGGCATGTAACAGGCCCTTGTTAAACGTTTGGGGAGCAAACAGATGCTTCGTTCTCACAGATTCCTTTATGCTTCTAAGTTCAGGCACCTGCAGGTCCCCTGGCTCCAAGCCCCTCCACCCTCCTGTCGGACCAGGCTGCCTCCACGTCATTTACAGTGCTTTCATACGTATCCGTTCAAGAGAACCGGAAGTAGTACTTTCCCACTTGGCAAGTGTCTGTTGAGCACCTAGTGAATGTTCTGTGGCGGGGTGGTGGGAAGAACGAAAGAAAGATGGGGAAAAGTCCCTATCCTCAGGGGTTTGATTTCAGCTCATAGACCCAGCAGAAGGTAATAATCTCTTTGTAGATATTAGCAGGAACCATACGAAGTTACTGATATTTGACGATCAGTGTTATTTGATACTTGACTACTAATAGTTTCTGCTAAAAAAAGAGCAACTTCGTGTGGTTCAGCTTTATATATTCCAAACGTTTCTTTTCTGATATTTGGATTGGACTCTCCCAGAGAGGCCACATCAGAGAAGATTTGTTGCATGTTGTTGGGCTTGGGCTCGAAGGGAATGTCTCAGTCCTGACTCACAGGCCAAGATTTCTTTTCCCCAAGGAAAGAAAAAACTACACTTTTGTCCTCCTTAGGTTTAGCCACAGAACAGATCTTAAAAAGAAAACTGTTCATTGCAAAGTATGGACGGAAGCAGGAAAAACAACTAATGGGAACATGATTATTGTCATAAAGTGACAGAAATAGATTTGAATGTCAGCATGATTGGGGAAGCCAATCACAGAACTAACCTCCATTTTCTTTATTGCCTCTTTTTTTTTTTTTTTTAAGTAATTTCTGTACCAAAGGTGGGGCTCAAACTTAAAACTCCCAGATCAAGGGGTGCCTGGGTGGCTCAGTGGGTTAAAGCCGCTGCCTTCAGCTCAGGTCATGATCCCCGGGGTCCTGGGATCAAGCCGGGCATCGGGCTCTCTGCTCGGCAGGAAGCCTGTTTCCTCCTCTCTCTCTGCCTGCCTCTCTGTGTACGTGTGATCTCTGTCAAATAAATAAATGGAATCTTAAAAAAACAAAACAAAACTCCCAGATCAAGAGTTGCACCTCTACTGAATGAACTAGTCTTGGGTTCCAACCTCCGTTTTCCTGATGTTGTCGTGTTCGAATTCAGACTCGGTGGTCCCCAAGCTCAGATCCGCTGTGTGGTCAGCCTGTTGGCTGGTCAGGTCAGCCCCCTTTCCATCCTCATTGCTTCCCTCAAACATGTTTTCTCTCCCAGTGCTTGCCCAAAAGGGCAGTATATAGTGTTTTATTATAACTTCTGAAAATTTGTGGAGTACTTAACTGCCTGCAGGACACCGTGCTCGGTGCTGTGAGGATGCCGGGGTGACTGAGCCCCAACTCCTGTCCCTATGAGCAGGACTCCAGCTGGAAGGCAGGTGCTTGCCCAACAACCTGTGGGACCAACGGAGCACAGAGCCGGCCCCAGAGGACCTACTGACCGAATCACAGCATTCTTCTCCTTCAGGGTGTCCCCTTGTTCTCTCTGCTTCTTGGTCTCCCCTGCTGATGATGTTATTGAGAGCCCAGCTTTGCGCCAAGTACCTCAAAGGACTTATTTTACTACATCCTTTGAATGTGGTTTTACTATCTCCTTCTGACGAAGAAACAAGCCTAGGAAGAGTGAGCATTTCTCAAGGCTTTTCCAGCTAGAAATGACAGAGCCGGAGCTGGGACTGAACCCATTCCCCCAGCTCCGCAGCCAGAGTTCTTCACCTTGGCGTGAGAGTGCCTGCTGACATTGTGTCCCACAGGAGCACGGGAGTGGGAGGTGTGTGCTTCCAAGGACAGCAAGTCCTCATCTAAGGAACCATTGCAGTTTCCCACGAGAGGAGGCCTGACATGGTCCTGGGGGAACACAGTTGCACGTGCTGCTGTTTCTCTGGCACTAAGAGTTTCTTGTTTATCAGGGAACGGTTATCACGTGGCTCTGTCCGCCCTCAGGACTTCCCAGGGAGACCTCTAGTGCCCTCCCTTGGTTGGAGCACTGGTGGAGCCCAGCTCTTTGAGGAAGCATGCTAATCTTTGCCATTCGCTTCCCTCTCTGTAAAATGGGAACTCTGCTCCTTCCCACTCAAAATTCAGTGGTTCTGCCCACAGACAACGCTATGGTGAGACACCTTTTCAGACAGTGGGTCTTTTCCAGCAACGAGGGAGTGGGTGGCTGGAGATTGAAGCCCATGGGCTGTATCAGTACCTTCATGTTAGGTGAGCATTCACTTTAATTAGATTGACCTTGAGGTCCCCAAACCTATTCTTTTAAAGCCAGTGTTAGCATCCTCACTGAAAATGCCCCTGGGATGGCACATTGATTCTAGGCTGCCCTTGTGTGTGAGTACTGTGTACTGGAGAGAGTTGTGTGTTGCCTCTGAACAAGCAGGCCAGCCTACATTCGGGCAGCTTCCATCCCTGTTTCCTGAGGCAGCGGAATGGGACATCAGCTTTTCTCCGGTTCCCAGGAACCAGTGTTTCAGGCCCTCCCTGGCACTGTCCTGTTGGGGCAGTCTTTTTTTTTTTAAGATTCTATTTATTTATTTGAGAGAGAGAGAGAGAGCGCGCACATGAGTGGAGGAGAAGCAGGCTCCCCACCAAGCAGGGAGGCTGACACAGGATTCCGTACCAGGACCTTGGGATCATGACCCAACTGGAAAGCAGACACTTAACCAACTAAGGCACCCCCTGTTGGGGCATTCTGGAGGCTACCCTTCTTGCTGGTCATGCCTGGCTGTGGTTGCTGTGTGTAAGCAAGTCACTATGGAATGGATCTGGGGACTGACAGGCTTAATGTGAGCCTGTCAGAGGATTCAGTGCCACATGCAAGAGCCCAGTCCCAGCCCCAATTTCCTCTGTGAGGTCAGACCCCGACCCGGGAACTGCATATGCCCAGGATGGCGGGGCGGGGAGGGGGGGGTTGTGTTTAAGATGCATGTTGACAGTGAGAGAACAGAGGATGGTGAGTGAGTGGATGGTGCTGGGCTTGGAAACCACATCTTAGGAGGAGTCGGTTAAACATCCACCAGGAGGAGAGACAGCATGGAAAAAGCACACCTGACCTCAGACATCATCACAAGGGAGGGACTAGACTTCTCTTGATGTTCTGGGGGGTGAGGGTGTGCTAGGATAGCTGTAGGGAAGCAGGTTCGAATTCAAGGTAAGGAAGAATTTTCTAACAAAGATCTCTGCTCAGCCATAGAGTGGACTGCTGGATGGGGCGGTGAATATGTGTGGGGGCCCCCTGCGCATGTGGTGGGGACGCCGGAGGAAAGCTCCCTGCACTGGGCGGGAGAGAGGACAAGACCTGCTCTTGGATTCCTTCCGAACTTCAGGTGCTGCATCTTTCTTCTGAGTCAGTTTCTGGGTCTAATAACCACTAGTGCGTTTGTTCTTGGACTTGCCCGTTCTGCCTGTCTTCTGTCACTCCCAGCAGGACAGACACTGTCTCAGCTGCCTTTCTGTTTGGCTGTCATGACCATGATCTCTACCATGCACACTCATTCGTGTGTCGAACACAGCTTCTTTTGAGCTGGTGCCTAGAAAAGCTTTCCCTGCTCCCAGCAGCTTTTCCATGGGGCCACCCTACCATGGGGTAGAAGTCGGTGGTGGTGGTGGGGGGCCCCGGGACAGACTGGAGGTCGGCAGGGAAGATGGAAGCCTATTCTTCTTCTTTTTTTAAGATTTACTTATTTATTTGGTAGAGAGAGTGAGAGAGGTGGAAGGGGCAGGGGAGAGGGAAGGAGAATCTGAAGCGGATTTCTCGAGGAGCAGAGCTTGGAGCCTGACTCGGGGCTCGAGATCACAACCCTGAGATCCCGACCTGAGCCGAAACCAAGAGTCGGAGGCCTCACCCACTGTGCCACCCAGGTGCCCCTGGCAGCCTATACTTGATCTCGAGTGACGCTCCTCCTTTGTCACACTTTTCAGTCACTAATGATGACAGAAACCATGTCCTCTGCTGCCTGGTTCCTATGCTGTCCTGGGCCAGATGTTAGACATAAATAATGCAGCAAGTTTGTCTTCACTCGAGGAGCCAGTTTATGTTCATTTTCTCAAAGTCAAGAAGGCCTGGTCTGCCATCTCCGTTCCTGCTTCCCCGTTTTGTGAACTCCGGCCTCCTCTTCACCGTCTCACAGAGCCCCAGGTCCCCCAGACTGGCTTGCAGGCCTGGCCACACAGGTCCTCCCAGGAGCCATCCCTGTGGCCTGCCCAGCCTCTCCCTGCTCCTGCTCCTGCTCCCACAGCTTGATGCAGACAATGAACCAGCCCTATAGCCCTTCGTGCTTCCCGTATTTAGGTGTTTGCGCTGAGATGTTTGTGAGATCGGAAGGCATAGTAGCCGTTGGAATGTGAGTGATGTGATGGAAGAGGTCTGACCCCGCCAGAGAGGGCTTCGGTGCCTCGCTCTGACTCTGAGCGTGTCCTTACCTGCTCGTCCTTCACTGTGCGTCGAACACGTTCTCCAGTGCTCTTGCTTTTCTGGGGGTGGGCCCTGCACCCCTTTCTCTCTTCCTGTACCTCTAGATCTTCGCTGCGAGGGCAAATTCCCTACTGAGTTCTCCACCCCGGGAAAGTCCTCTCTGGCCCCAGTTTGACAGCTTGGTCCCCACAGAATAGGTAGATGATTTGCCTCCAGGGACCTGGATGGAATTGGAGATTCATGGCTTGGTGACCATCCCCCAGCCACTCATTACTCCTGCCACACACACCTGTAGTCCACGGTTGGCTGCTTTCCACATAGTGTGGCCTCCTGTCTATGTGGGTTGCCTCCCTGGAACAGCTGGAGTATGCTGGGTCACAGTCACACCTCCCAGGGAAGTGCAGGCAGGTGGCCGGGAGGAAGGTGGGAAATCGTGTGTAGCATTGCCCAGGAGCTCTGGCTCAACACAGGAATGAGAGAGTTGAGAGTTTGGGGCTGGCCAGTGCTGTTGGGGAACCAGAGAATATGCGAAAGATAATTCCAAGGTTTCTGGAGAAGGCACGTGAGAGACCCATTGTCAGAAATGAGAAGCCTGGGGGCGGTTGATCTGGGGATAAAGATGGTGCTGCACCTTCAGATGAGCCGAATTCTGGGTGATGGCAGACACTTTTGGGTTTTGGCACAGACCTGGGAGAAAAGCTCTGGAGAGAGGTCAAGTGCAGGATGTTTGCCAGTCATCCAAGTAAATCTCCACCGAGGGGGTTGGGGAGCATTGTCTTTGACCTCATCCACCTGCTGGGAGAGCAGCCAGAGGGGCAGGGGCAGGATGGGGCTGTGTGCCAGACAGGGCAGGGGGGCTTGAAGGAGTTCCAGATTGTCCCAGAGGCCCCAAGAGCAAGGCCTGCAATGGCCATGGGATTGGTTCTTAACCTTGGTGGCACATGAGGCTCATCTGGACCTGGAGCTCAGGTTTTAAAAACCCTGACAGCTGGGCTGATCTGCGGCTGATCAGCCCAGTTTGATCAGCAGTCCTGGACATTAGTGTTGGTGAAGCTCCCTAGAGGAACCTAAAATGTAGCCAGGACAGACAACACGTGCACATGAAGGAGGGAGAGGGGGTCTGAAAATTACTCTCTAGGAGTCACAAGGAGATGTCTGATGATAAGAAACTGAGGAGAGGAAATCAAGGACATAAATCTGCTTAGAAAAGAGACAGAAGCAAGTGAGATTGGCAGCGTAGCTGACTCATAGGAAGAATTCTGCAAAGTGGGTCATGAGCATGCTTTTAGGTACACGGAAAGGAACCAGAAGAGAGAATGACTGATGGAACAAATTCTCCAAAGAGGGCGGGATGTAGGGGCTGCATTTCCTTGGGGCAGGAGGAACACTCCTTCTTTGGGGACAGAGAGATCAGAGAGGCCAGGGGGATGCCCCTGGACTGAAAGGCTCTGTGAGCCCCTGGGAATAGACGGGACGGCAAGTACTGTTGGTGATGAAAAAGGTGAGGTCACCTGAGCAAGTGCAGGAATGGGATTTCGAAGACTGAAACAGACTTCTTGGTGAATTTGATGCAGGTCTGAGCAAAGAACCAGGAGAAGTTAAGTGAATCGCGACTTTGGCCAGATGCCGGATTTCTTGCTGCTGAGTCTGGTACATTTCCATCCCGGCCAGCCCCTGACATTTTCATCTCATGGCTGACCTCTATGGCATTTAATGAAACTGGCTTTTAAGTATATTGTTTTTACTCTGAGACATGGAGAAAAATGTAGCTACATAAATAGGTCTAGGGTTCCCCCCCCCCTTAATTTTTTTTTCTAAAAAGAGAATATGTTCAATCTAAAAGTATAGAAAATGCAGGTGAGCGGAAAGTAGAATAAACATCACCCATGATCTTACAGGGCAAAGATAAGATTGTGTGCTTCTGAATTACGGGCTTGGGTCAGGGATTTGCAACTCCATGGGAATACTGATTGACGGTCATTGTCAGTTTTTTTTTTCACTGTCACTATATACAGGTGGGGAGCTGGGTGCCACTCCCGTGTGTCATCCTCTCAACAGCCCCATTTTGTCAATATTCTGTTATCTCCTTTTTATGGAGGAGAAGCTGCCCAGGAAGGATTGAGTAACTTGCCGCAGGTCAGAAAGGCAGGTTGAGGCAGATGTGGGGCTGACCTGGGAGCGGCGGGATGGGGCCTCTTGCTGCTGTGAGATGCTGCCACTGACAAGAGAACGTGTCCAGCCGTGTTCCCTCCCACATTACGGACACAGGGTCTGTTTGCGTCATTTCTTGTAATTGAGATTTTGTGGGCAAACCAAGTCTTCCTTAAAGGCAACAGCTTTATTGAGGAGATATATATAAATAAAACATGTATAACACACTAGACATATTGAAAGTGTACAATTTAAGAAATTTGGCATGTTTCCGCACCACCTGTGAGAGAGAGAGAGAGAGACAGACACACACACACACACACACACACACACACACACATACACCAGGATCAAGATACAAACTATCCTTCTCTCCCCAGGGAGCATTGGTGCTCCTTTGTTATTTCTCCCCCCCCCCCCCCCTTCCTCACGCAGCCCTTAATTAGCTTGCTGTCTCAGTACCTGAGTTTGCATTTGCTAGAAGTGTCTGTATTCAGCATACCTACTTCCTTGGCCTGGTTTCTTTCACTGAGCGCGGTGATTTTGAGACTTACCTGTGCTGTTGAGCGTCTCCATCCTTCCTCTTGTTACCGAGTAGGATTCCATTGCATGGAGGGACGGCGGCTTGTTTATCTGTCCGTGTGTGGCTGGGTGTTTGGGTGGTTTGCAATATCTGGTAGTTCTGGCCTGTTGCAAACAGAGCTGCTCTGAATGTGTGCGTTCAAGCCTTTGCGTGGATATTCACCTTTGTTTCTTTTGTTTCTATAGCTGGGAGCGGACTTGCTGGGTCATCTGGTGGGTGTTGAACCTTTTAAGAAACTGCCAGACTATTTTCCAAAGCACACATATCATCTTCTGTGGCTCGAGGGGGCGTGTGACTCCACATCCCCCTCAGTATTTGATGTGGTCGGTCTTTTTCGGTTCAGCTATCCTTTTAGGTGTGCGGTAGAATCTCATTGAAGTTTGAGGTTTTAACTCAAGGCCTTTTTCAGCTTCTCCGTGTGCCGTCCTTCCTAGCCCCTGTGACCATGGCGGAGCCTCCCACGTCCAGCAGTGAAAGGCCAAGGGAGAAAATGTAGAAATTAGTACTAGTCTTCGAGTAATAACTGCAGACCCTTTGTGTAGCCCCTCTTTTATGTGCTAAGGGCTTTGTAATACATTATGTCTACACCCAGCTTCCTGCAAAATAGGATTTCCTCCATTTTTGTTACGGATGCAGAAACCAAGGTCCAGAAAGGCATCTCAGAGCAAAGCAGGTTTGATCTCAGCCTCATCTGCTCAAAAGCTCGCGTACTCTGTCTCCCACGCCACACTCCATCCTGCAGCTGTCCTTTCTTGGAAAAAAGCAATGTGCTGTCCCACTGTTCCTCTCTGCCCCAGACATGGCAGACAGAACTTAAGCCTTCCAAGTAGTCCAGGCAGACAGTAGGAAAATTATTTCTAATGTAAATTCTCTGTGGAGTCCCTGCTTACAAAATCTGAGCCCAAAAGCCTGGGCAAATGAATAAGCATGGCCGGACTCATTCTCTGCAGCCCAGCCTCTGGGCCAAGTTTGTTAACGTCACTTATGTAATAAGAGTCCAGTTCAGGGAAAACAGAATTATTATTATTAGGCAGTGCCATTCTTTGTTTGTAGAGCTATTTCTGTTTCAGATGCAACCTTTCAATTTAACAAACGTTTATCTTGGACTTGGCAGTCAGTAGTTGAGAGACTACTAAGTATTTTTTTTTAAAGATTTTATTTATTTATTTGACAGAGAGAGATCACAAGTAGGCAGAGAGGCAGGCAGAGAGAGAGAGAGGGAAGCAGGCTCCCTGCTGAGCAGAGATTTCCCAATGCGGGACTCGATCCCAGGACCCTGAGATCATGACCTGAGCCGAAGGCAGCGGCTTTACCCACTGAGCCACCCAGGCGCCCCAGAGACTACTAAGTATTTTAATGAATTCTTCCGTTTCTCTCTCTCTCTCTCTCACACACACACACACACACTCCATCCCATCCTCTCTCCCTACATGATTGGCTAGTCCAGCTTTGTGAGTAAGAAACAGATCACCTGAATACGGCTTCTCTGGTTCCTACTCATTCAGTGACCTTGGGCTAGTAACTTAACGTCTCTGAACACCGCTTTCCACATCTTCACGATGGTGGTGTATTCCCTGCATTATAAGGGCTGCTGTGAAGATTTAAGTGGAAGAGTGGAAGTGATCAATAAATACTAGTGTTTTTACTAACAAGAAGAAAAGCTCTTGAGGCGTTAAGTAATCTAGTCAAAGCTGCACAGTAATTAGGGGTGACAGCAAAATAGAAATGTCCATCTCAAGGCATCCAGGTTCCACACTGTTCTGTGTCCTTGCTACCAGCCTCCTTTGGGTCCCTACAAGCCCCGGGGAAGCTGGCGCGGAAGAGAAGGCGGAAATGGCTGAACAACAGACCAGTGTTCACAGCCCAGTCTCAGGAAAGTGGTACTTGCTCCAGAAAGACAGTTGGGGGCACAATGGAAAAAAGAAAAAGATGCTTCCTGTGATCTTGCCCCCAGCCACATTACGGTGTATGTCGTTTCAGCTGCTCTGACTCTCTTTTTTCGAGAAAGTTCGACTCGTTTCTCACGTGGTTTGCAGTCACACCGTCATCATAGTCCACTTCATATCACACACGTTTACCCAAGATTTCATACTTTTTTTTTTTTTAAGATTTTATTTATTCATTAGTTAGAGAGAGAGCGAGCACAGGCAGACAGAGAGGTAGGCAGAGGCAGAGGGAGAAGCAGGCTCCCTGCCGAGCAAGGAGCCCGATGTGGGACTCGATCCCAGGACGCTGGGATCATGACCTGAGCCGAAGGCAGCTGCTTAACCAACTGAGCCACCCAGGCGTCCCGATTTCATACTTTTTATGAACACAATTTCTAATGGCCAGAGAAGAGATCTCTTCGTTTACTTAACCATTCCTGAATAAGGGTATTCACGTCTTCCCCTGTGCATCACTACTGGTGAAAACACTGCTGTGCGTACTTTGAGAAACTTCTTGCAGACAGAGTCCCTTGAAGTAGAATCATCGAGTCAAAAGATGTATACTTCTTGAAGGGTTTTTGTTTTAAGTCACATTAATGGCGGATAATTTACATAGAGTAAAATTCACCCTTTTGGACTCAAGTCTTCCAGCCACCCACAGTGAAGATAGAGGTGATTTCCCTCCCCCAGAAAGTTCCCCAGCATCCCTTTGTTGCTGGCCCCTCCCTTTAACCTCAGCCTTTGGCAACTACCAGTTTGTTACTATCGCTACGTTTTTGTCGTTTCCCTAGTGTCATGTGAATGGAGTTAGCACGTGGCCTTTGGAGTCTGGCATTTTTCACTTAATGTAACATTTCAGAGATTTGTCCAGGTTGTGTGTGTGTGTGTGTGTGTGTTAGGAGTTTGTTTCTTTTGGTGCAGAACAGTCTCCCATTGTACAGATGTACAGCATTGTGTCTCTCTGTTCACCACTTGGTGTCTCGACTTTTTGATGATTTTGAATAGCTGCTATAAATATTTGCACAGAGGGGTGCCTGGCTGTCTCTTTCCAACCCTTGATCTTGGGGTTGTGAGTTTAAGTCCCACGTTAGATGTAGAGATTCCTTAAAAATAAAAGCTTAGAAAAAATACATTTACATAGAAATCTTCATGTGAGCATAAGTTTTCATTTCCTTTGGGTAAATAGCAAAGAGGGGGATCGCTGAGTTGAGGGTAAGTGTATGTGTAACTTTATAAGAATCTGCCAAGGGACACCTGGGTGGCTCAGTTGGTAAGCGGCTGCCTTCAGCTCAGGTCATGATCCCAGCGTCCTGGGATCGAGTCCCGCATCGGGCTCCTTGCTCGGCAGGGAGCCTGCTTCTCTCTCTGCCTCTGCCTGTGCTCACTCTCTCTGAAAAATAAATAAATAAAATCTTTAAAAAAAAAAAAAAAAGAATCTGCCAAGCTGTTTCCAAAGTTGCTGGAATGTTTGTATTCTCACTAATGATTACGAGAGTTGTAGATACACCATATCCCTCCCAGCACTTGGTATTATCAGGGCTGGTGTGGTAGCTATTGGAGTACTATCTAGTGCATTCTTATTGTGGTTTTCATGTGCAGTTCCTTCATGACTAATGATGTTGAAGACCCTTTCATGTGCTATTTCCATCCATCTCCCTTCTTGGGTGAAATGTCTGTTCAAGTCTCTGTCTTTTTAAATTCAGTTGTCTGGGGGCGCCTGGGTGGCTCAGTTGGTTAAGCGGCTGCCTTCGGCTCAGGTCATGATCCCAGCATCCTGGGATCGAGTCCCACATCGGGCTCCTTGCTCGGCAGGGAGCCTGCTTCTCCCTCTGCCTCTGCCTGCCACTCTGTCTGCCTGTGCTTTCTCTCTCTGACAAATAATAAATAAAATCTTTAAAAAAAATTAAAAAAAAATTCAGTTGTCTGTTTTCGTATTGACCTACGAGAGTTCTTCACGTGTTCTGCATACAGGTTCTTTATCAGATTTTTATTTCTTTGCAGATGTTTTCTCCCAGTCCACACCTTGTCACTTCATTTTCTTAATGCTGTCTTTCAAAGAGCAGATGTTTTTAATTTTGATGAAGTCCAGTTCTTCAGTTTTTATCCTGTGAAATCATCTTATCTAACAAATCTCTTCCTACAGGAAGGTCACAAAGGTTTTCTGCTGTTCCTTCAGAATCTTTGTAGTCTTAAGTCTAGTTAAATTTTTAATCTCTTTAGTAAGAGGTATGGGTTGAGCTTCATTTTTGTCCATATGGATGTCTAATTGTTCCAGTAACTTCTATTAAATTGACCATTTATGTGTGAGTCTGTTTATCTCTGTCCTGCTCCACCATCGATGTTTATTGTCTGTCTTAATTACTAATGCTTTGTAATAAGCCTTGACCTTAGATAATGAGTCCCTCAACTTTGTTGTTTTTAGAAAATTATGTGGCTAGTATCCATGATTTGCCTTTCCATGTGAATTTTAGATTAAACTTAATTTTAATTTAAATTAAATTGAAAACTTTAGATTAAACTTCTTGGCTTTTGATTGGGATTATGCCAAATTTATAGGTCAATCTGGGAAGAGATGACATTTCAGTAACACTGATGCTTCTGATCCATGGAAACTGACGTTTTTTTAGGTCTGATATTTTTCTAAGGTTCTTAATACACTATGTCAGATTAGAGGTTGTTCTGCTTTCTTGTCAGGGTGGTTAGCACATTATTGTATCCTCGTGGATAGCAGATCCACATTTTTCCTGCAAAAAGTGCTGTTGGCTTACATTCCCCCCTCCCACTTTTTTGGAGGGGAGGTCAGAGGGAGAGCGAGACTCTTAAGCAGGCTCCACACCCTGCACAGAGCCCAACACCAGGCTCAATCTCACAAGCCTGAGCTCAAGACCTGAGCTCAAACCAAGAGTCAGATGTTTGAGGCATTTAGGCGCCCCTACGCTCTCTTGATTATGCTTTGTCTCCTAAGCATCCTGGCCTCCCACGCTGCATGGCTTATAATGTGCTGCTTTACTTATTTCACAGTTTTAAACTTTTTTTTAAAGGATTTTATTTATTTATTTGAGAGAGAGAGAGAGAGCACGAGTAGGGGGGAAGGACAGAGGAGGAGGGAGAAACAAACTCCCCACTGAGTAGGAAGCCTGCCATGGGACTTGATCCCAGGACCCTGGGATCATGACCTGAGCTGAACACAGATGCTTAACCAACTGAGCCACCCATATGCCCCTCACGGTTTTAAACTCCTTTTTTTTTTTTTTTTAAAGATTTTATTTATTTATTTATTAGAGAGAGAGAGAGGGAGCACAGGCAGACAGAGTGGCAGGCAGAGGTAGAGGGAGAAGCAGGCTCCCTGCCAAGCAAGGAACCCGATGTGGGACTCGATTCCAGGACGCTGGGATCATGACCTGAGCCGAAGGCAGCTGCTTAACCAACTGAGCCACCCAGGCGTCCCGGTTTTAAACTCTTTATCAAAGACTAATATTATGTGCAGAAAACAACATAAGAGTGCATTGCTGTAAATTTTCACAAGGTGGAAATACTGGGTACCAGGTCAATAAACAGAATATCACCAGCAGCCCAGAAGCCTCCTTGTGACTTTTGTCAGTTATTAACGCCCCCTGGTTGTGCCTCCAAGGGGAACCACTGTCTTGACTTCTAACACCACAGATTAGTTTTGTCATGGCTTAGATTTCATTGCTGTCAGAGACCTAGGTTTCTTGTCCTAGGTCCCCCGAATGTGGTTGATCTCCCTTTGTGTCTTTGCTAGTGCCTAGAACACCCACCCCCAACTTCTGCCTCCTCCTTCATTTCTTCTTCCAGCTTCAAGGGATAGCCCCTGTATCCTTCTAGCTCAGCTCACCTTTCATGTATCCTGGGAAGGCTTCCATCCTCCCCCTCTCCCATTTCCATTAACATTGTATGTACCTTCATTAGCACCCTTGTCGTGATGTGTTGGAGTTGTGTTTCCATTTGCCTGTAAGCTCTTTGGGATCTGGAATAAGCTGTTTTGTGGACCCTGTTCCATAGGGCCTGACACACGGTAGAAGATCAGCAGTTATATGTTGGATGAATGTGGAGAGTCGAGGACACTGATTCCCCAAAAGATTAAGTTCCTTCTCATGGGAGGCATCCTGCTCTCAGTCCTCATTGGCTTTTCTTCAACCTCTTTTTTTCCCTCTCATTAGTCTGATATTTTGTGATTTTTTTTTCCCATGCTGCTTTTGGAGCAAGTGAGAAAATGGTATAGCTCTTTAAGGCTGTTAAATTCATCAGTATGGTAAAAAGAAAACGGTGATGCCCTCAACTCCCCATTTGGCTTTCCTGTCAAGTGTGCATGTGTAGATAACACTCAGCATGTTTAATACTTCATGTGTTCACTCTGCTACCAATGTATTCAGGATGCCCTTTCACTATTTTGTGTAGCCTTGGAGCCATAGTGTCTCAGTATGAGAAATAGTCTTTCCCTTACATGTGTTTAGCCGTGCCTCTGACTGGAGTGGATGCATGAAGCAGAGAAGGGAGAACAGAACTAATCTGATTGACCTCAAACACTAAAGTAGCTCAGTTAACAATTAGTAGGTTTATACCTACCAGACTAGATGGCACATTTTACCAAATCCTGCAAAGACAGATCCATTAATCACTGGAACACTCCATTCTGAGCAGTTTGTCTCGCTGGGGGACTGAAGTGCTCCTTACCGGTCTTAAGATAAGGCCAGCCAGCCTGAGTGCTTTGTGGGGGGTTGTGTTAAGGTATGCTAAAGGCTTTTCTGGGGAAGGAATCATACATGAAGCTAAAAGGGGAAGCATTGAGAAGGGTAGCCCTAAGGTGTAACTGAAAGGAGCAGGGAAGATAGGATGGTCGGGAGGGAGTTCTAGGCACATGGGCCAGTATGGGCCCAGCTCTGGAGATCTGTCTCTGTGCACTTGGGCTTCCTCAGTCCCGGCTGTGTCTCTTCTCAGCTCTGAGAAATCCTTCCTCTGGTTTCTATGAGTGCTCCCCCAGCTGTGCATGTAGGGAAATTCCTCTGATTCAGTCCATGACCCTGGGTGATGGGCCAGTGCCCTGTCCAATGTCCTGGGGCAGGCTTGGGCAGCAGTCAGAAATGCTTGGCACCCATCAAAGTTCTGTCCTCAGGAGAAGATTGGCTGGCGAAAGGATGCTCTACATTTGCTGGTGTTCACTACGGACGACGTGCCCCACATCGCACTGGATGGAAAACTCGGGGGCCTGGTGCAGCCGCATGATGGCCAGTGCCACCTGAACGAGGCCAATGAGTACACTGTGTCCAATCAGATGGTGAGGGCCGGGGACCCCAGCCCCGCTCCCATGATCCTATTCACGGGCCAAGCACTCACCTGGCCCTCTACTCACAGACTTCCCAGTCTGTTCTGGGAATTGGGTTTCTATGCCATCTCCCCCAGCTGGGCTTCCAGGACTCCTCATTAACTTAGAACGTTTCTCACAGATTTCTGTAGCTGCTTCATCTTCCCACCAGGGTGCACTTAAATGCACGCTAGTTAAGGAAGAGGGGACCGGGGCAGACAGGATAGATCCCAGAGGATGGAGATGACCTTACAGGAGGGCAGGGACTGTGCTCCTGCAGAGATCAAAACTGGGACAGAAGTTATAGGGCAAAACAAGTGAACGTAAAACTTTGTGACTTCTAGAAATGAGCGTCCTGAGGCACAGAGTTCTGTCAGGTCAGGATTATGGCTGCAGAGGTGTGCACAGAATAGGAGGCCCCAAGGACCTTCCACTGTCCATAGTCTGTGACTATGACCATGTCATCTAAAACAGTTTATGCAAAGTTTCAAACATATATAATATTAGGTAGACCAGTGAAATGAATTCCTATATACCTGTTTCCCAGACACAACAATTAGCAAGATTTTGTCATACTTACTGTGCAGTTAAAAAGAAAAAATCTATACATTTTTCCTTCCCAAATCCATTCTGGTGTCTGGCTAGAGAGAAATATTTTAAAACTTTTTTTTCTGGGCAAACCCATTTTCTCCAGTTTCAAGCCTCACATATTATCCAAGAATAATGAAGTCTGGAAAAAAGACTCATAATTATAAAACTTGGTAACTGTAGAGCTGGTGAGGACCTCTGTACCCATCGTTAGCCCTTAAAATCCTTCAGGACATTAAAGTCCTTTGGGACGG